>JAOYMR010000004.1:5886702-5903399 GCA_025802075.1 Tenebrosternarchus preto | reverse complement strand
ATATATCAGTGGGACAGGAAACAAGATAAGCACAAGTGGTGGTGGGACTCACCTGCACAATGTCAGTGTTGTATTTTCGGCACACTTCCTCAATGGACATCTTATGTTCTGTCTAAAATATAGAGAGCAGAAGAGAGAGGGAGAGAAGTACAGAGAGAGAGAGAGCACAGAGAGAAAGGGTTATGAGGACATATATCAATGGACATGCAATTCAGGTGTGTCCTCGGGAATAACTCTTAACCTGAAATCAGATTTATTCCTCATGCTGAGGAAGATTTTCTTGGTCTGCATTATGAGAAAGACTACACAATTCTTTTTTCACACAAACGTCAACAGACTTGTGTCTGAGTCTCTTGGAAATCTTCCAAGGAAGCAAAACTTCCTGTGTCTTAGTGCTAAGAACGTCTGGGTTTCTAAAGCCTGCTATCTTACAAGCTGGTCTTGCAAGCAGAGAGTGCCAAAATATTAGCCCACACTTTGCAATTATTATAGTGGCAGCAAACAACAAATGGTGAATGTGAAGTTCAGTGGATCTCTCGTTTATGGTCATTTGAGCAGTGGGGGATTAGGCTCTCATTAAAAAGGACAGTAGTTTTGTCTTTAACAGAAAAATATATTCATTAATACTGAACCACCAAGCTGCAGTGTCCAAAAAATCATTAATATCACATTAAAATGTGGCTTATCTTTTATGTTACAGCTAATAAATATGCATATTGGCTTGCTAAGTGTGGCTCATTTTTGTGGGTCTTGAAATTCACAAATTGATTTTTTTTTCACACTGGACAAAGCAGAACACATCTTTAGCGAGATTACTAATAATGACATTCATTCTTATCACCATCTGCATTGTCATGAATATTCCATGTCACAAGCTAAAAACCTGTAATACTAACCAGTGAATAGTCATGAGATTCAGCTGTTTTCTCACTGTTAACTTACTGTTAACTTCTTGTGCCATCACATAAATTCATGGGAGAACAATGCTCCCTCTTCACACACAACAAAGCGTTTACTGTAGTTAGTTTACTGCTAACAACTTTGCATTCATCACTAACTTAACATACCTAGACAGCTACTATATGGATGTGCAAATTTCTAGGTGTTTAGTAAAGGGAATCAGTTTCTCAGCCAGTCAAAGAGTGTAATTGCCTCTTCTAGTCTCACCTGCTGGGCAAAATAAAAGCTCCTAAGGATTTGAATTGACTTAAATGGAGTTAAGGCACAAGTTTAGGCCCGATAATATTTATCTAGAAAAATGACTGTGAAACAACATGTATTTCTGTGTGCTGGGGACGTACCAGTGGTACTTCTCTCTTGAGATCATCCAGATCTTTCCCTCCTTTCTTCTTTGGAGAGTCCTTTTCATCATTGTCCGTCGTGGTTGCCACGCGGTAGCTGTCCGACCGTCCATACTAGAGAGAGAGAGAGAGGGAGAGAGAGAGAGAGAGAGAGAGAGAGAGAGAGAGAGAGATATTTCTTCCAATAGCAATTATTAACCACCAATTATTAAGAAGATGGTCATATCAAAGATCCACAAACTATCAATCACTCAGCAAAATATCAGCCAGGATGGAGCCAAGTCTGTGGACTTGACCAAAATCTTACTCTCCTATCTGTGAATATGGAGGATGAACAACACAGCAAACTAGTTGTCATTTTTACAGCACTTGTCTCAGTTATGTGAGTTCTGTGACTAGATGATTAGAGCAAGCATCTTTTTGGACTAAAGAGCTGTTAGGATGGCACACTGCCTCTCTCCCTTCTCCCAGTCATTCCTGTGCAAAGAAAAATCCTGCCCGTAACATAAAAACAACAGATTATGAAAGCAAGGAGGAAGGTTTAATTGTCACAGTCATTGCCATTTCTGAATCGGACTTTGACTTACAATTGACCCAAATCTATATACGAATAAAAGCAACCCAACTAGCTGTAATCAAGCTCGTAACCATTTTCCGAGGACATGACATTGCCTAGACCAAGATTCATTTTAAACCGAATCTTAGGACCTTCAACGATAACAAACCTCTTAATTTACATTTATGCAGCTATGTGGATGGTCTTTGACATATATATGACATATATAGCCAATTCACTGTGTCAAGTGTGGACTAAATATGAAGAGATGAAATACTTTTCTGTCTGAATATTTTTAGATAGTTCATCAACGCCTGACTAGGCTGTGAGCCTCAGGAAGCTGATGAGCAAGTGCTTAATTATGAAAGGGCTGTGACAAACATTGCCCATGTGGTGCAGAGTACACTGGCTCCCGGGACACAGGCTCCAGCACCCAAGAAGGACCCACTTGGCATTAAGAGAACCAATGTGTCACTCAGATACTGCTGCACACACACACACACAAATGACTGGACATGCTCAGATCCCCTGTGTCAGAGGAGGGGGTGATTGTGTGTAGTGAAGGGTGACATAATGTGGTTGATCCACTCTAGGTCAATCTACTGATGTAGCAGCTCTTCAGATGCTGTGTGTCTCAGACTGATGTTACATCAGACTGCAAATACAATTCACACTAAAACCAATCATCTTCACCATGTTAGCACAGACATGTAGTACTGAAGCTTACTTAAAAACAGCAACAAACCAAAGCACCACATAAATGCACTAAAACAGATAAAAGCACATGAAATTCAATATTTTGAGCTGTTTAGTGGATCATCAATTCTTTCAAATACCTCTATTACACCGACCCTCTTGCTCATTTGTACATAAGATTTGCATAAACATCCCATGGTTATGAGTCAACCTACACTCTCACACATGCCTACCTCAGGCTGAGTGATGTCGGTTAGCTATGGATGAAGCTGTGATCTTTGATTGTTTTTGATTTCAAAGCCTGTCGGTAGCTATGTCCTGTGATCTTTGATTGTTTTTTATTTCAAAGCCTGTCGGTAGCTATGTCCTGTGATCTTTGATTGTTTTTGATTTCAAAGCTTGTTGGTAGCTATGTCCTGTGATCTTTGAATGTTTTTCCATGTCACCATAAATAATACCTTTGTAGTCACAGCGTTATGTAGTCATTAACTTGACACCACTTCACAGTGCTTTATCTAGACCAATTAATTTTAATACTTTTTACAAGATAGATCCAGACAAATAATATTTACTGATGTTATTGTGACAAAATATGCAAAAAAAATTTAACTGGAAATGTACATTGAAAGAGAGGAAACAGATTAAAATAATATTGACTTTTGAGAGGACGGATTCAAAAGGATATGGTATAATGTGGATAACCAAGGGGATCAGTGACTAGCATGGCAACCTGCACGTATTGACTGGATGACAGCGGCCATAAAACCCATTATGGATGATATATGGAAAACTACATAAACACAGACGCAGGAGACCATTCAATTCTATGAGAATTAGACGGAGAGATTAATACAACCATGTATTACATTTATGGTAGACGCCCTTATCCACAGCGACTTACATATTTATTAGTAATCCATCTCTGACGCATTCTGTCTGCCTGTCTCTCACGCACACAACTGGGATCCCTACAACACCACCTGCAGGTTTCATAATATACTGATTTGTATGCAACTCGGTGACGCTTAGACGTTTGTTTTAGGCTTAAAATGAAATAATATTTAATCAAATTGGTAACTACATTAAAAAGAAAATAGCGAAAGAAACCTTCGCAGTTGCCTCTCCTCAAACTTGTAACACTGCGCAAAGCAGTGGTAACCTGCTCTCGTATTATGTATGTATTATGAATACATTATGATCAGTACCCACACGCATCGTTTTCTTAGAGCTTCTGGACTGGTTGGACTCTAGAGTCCGTCACGCAATGGCAACACAACCGGATTCACCCTCTATCAATCGCTCTCCTTGCGTAATACTCCCAACAGCCTTTTATCAAGTCTGACCATGATACCACAGGTCAAAACTGCCTCAAGGTGACACCATTTCCCTCGGTTTTTTTTTTTTAAATCTTCACAGAAAAATCACCCAGCGGCACACCTCCATGCGACCCTTCAAGTTAATCTGATTCGAATGGCCTCGTTTGGGTGTTTAATTAGTTCCTTAACATTCAACAGTCCTAAACCTAAGGAATGACAGCGCCCGTGCGGGAATTTCCACTCTCGCTGAACAGCTTCCTCTCTGACGCAGTCACTGATCGTCGAATGCAGTCCTCCTTCCGTCTGCCCGACCGACATGAATGTCTTGTAACTTGCTGTATTCACAGAACACAGTGAGGGAATAAAAGAGCGATAGTCGAAATATGCGTCAGAGCTTCTTCGCGACACAGGTATTTTTCTGATGATTTCATTATGATCCCTTGTGTTCAACCCACTCAGTTCTAAATTTGGAACTTTGATTCCATTAACGTTTTAATGAATGCTTCCTAATATAATCGACATGGATATAAAAATATATATATATATATACCTAAGGATAAAGTTTGCCTTGTGCTATGCTGTAAACACCCGTCTCAATTGGAAAGCTAATCGATGTTGAAATTGGGGAGTTAATCTTGCTGCAGTCGTCGGCTCATTTCATCGACTATTTTGACTCATTGCATGTCACGAATCCAGTTTGTGTTTGCCTGAGAAAGATATCAAACTAGGGCAGTGTGTTGGTGCCCCTCAACAACCCCGAGTCTCCACCCTTTACTTTTGTAGTTATCTCCAAAATTTTAGAGTCCCGCTACATATATTTTCAGATCTACGGTAAAAACCGTACTAGGATAGTCTAAGGACTGGGGCGTTACATTTGGTTGACCTTACAGCCATTTTAACGCGCCGGTAGATCTCTTAAACTAGATATTATAAACTATCATAAAAATGACACACGTACTAATAATGATGCGAGACAAATGCTAATATAATACAATTTAAGATCGTTTATCGGCCTATTTATAGCAGCCTATTTATGGGATGAGGTGTTGTAACAAATGAGGTGTTGTGCGCATTTTGCATATCAGTTACGTCTCCCTGTAGGCTACATGATATTCTGGATAACATGCAAAACTGGAATTCGACGATGGGTTTCCCTTTTTCTTCTAACCGCATTATGACGCACCGCGCGGGCGCTAGACCGAGTACCATCATGTATTGACAGACCTGGCGCAATCAGGAACGCGGTGTGGGAGGCATCCTGAAAAGGGTTACCGTTATTTTATAATGTCAGTGATGTTAGACCACCCTCTGGCAACCATAACCCTAAGGTGAAAGGAATTTTAACAGATGGACGTATATTAATGGATTAACATTTATTCGCGTTAAGAAAACGCGCAAATCTTCGATATAAAGGGATCATACCAAACTGCACGTTTCCGTTTCTTTCCATAGCACTAGTTTTAAAACGCCGTGGAATTATTTGAGCCCAGACAGCAAAATATAATAATAATAAAAATGTACACAGCACTCAAATTTTACACACGTAAACCACACACTGTCTATTAAAACAGTTCTTACCCCCATTTCGGCGTAGTCAGTCGGTGTTTCTGCAGTCGTTCAAACGGTGATTACGGTTTCGGTCAACCAGAAGTGAAGAGATCGAGGTGTGCGGCGGAAAACGATGATGTCGCGTCCAAAAGGAGAGCGTGAAAAAGACCCCTTCTGAAGCAACTGCTCAATTATGGAAAATAATGAATTAAATAGATTTTCTTCTAAAGTATCATATACAATAACAGACACAATCGGGATCTCATGAAGAAAATGTCCTTAACACATGGCGCATCGGGATACTTTCGCCAAGGTGAGAAAACAGTATAAAACAGTATGCTGGGCAGCGATTATGGGGGCGTTTCAGGCGGTGCGCTGAATCAGACGCAAATGATGCCGGTGAATTGAAGAACCGAAGCGCTTTGCTGTGTGTGACATGTTCATCCGCCGCTACTGCCAGATGCCGTGGCACGCCGAGATTCACACACTCCGCGCCTGAAATAAGACCCGGTGAGTGCGTAGCGTAGGCTCTGAAAGCCTAAGTTTGGGAGGTTGCTTCCATAATAATCAACGTTATGTTTTTAGGAATTAAACTACTCAATAATGCAGTCTGAAGAACTACTCAATTTCTAGTACTTCATATTTCAGCACTAGTCGTTTCTCTTAAAATGTTGTCAACACCAAACTGGTCAATTATTTGCAAAATGCAGGACTAAATTAACTATACTTATTTATTACTGCTGGAATATGTGAAAGGACATGGTGTCTTGAAAACATGACCATTAAATTACTGTAGTTTAAGAAAAGTACATGAAAGTGTTAATCATCAAAACTCCTACCTCACATGAAACTAAGGGCAAAGCCATGTGTTAGAGTGCAGGTGAGTATCTGAGAAATACCAATGGACAGCAGAAATAAATATTTTCAATCTCCTTATCAATAAGAATGTTAATACTGTTAATAAAAAGTATTTGAATAGAATAAACTTTTTAGCTAATATGTCTTAGTGTTGATTAATCCTTGTGTTTTGTGAGGATGGCAAAGCCAAATTTCAGTGCCTGAATCTAGACACAACAGCCAATTACAAATCAGTGATACACATGCAAGGTGCACACTTTTAAAATTGGAAAATTACACCTCTGATACATGTCAAAAAAACAATCAACATGCAGAATCCCCCACCATAACTGAAGTGTTCAGTTTTGTAGCCAAGAAAATGCTGCATTCTGCTTCATGAAGGCACATTTTCTTTGTATGTTCTGCCAAAGGTAGAACCTAAAAGATAGCAGTGGGTGAAATGAATTTTTCCCACTGTTCCCGATATTTTCACTTCACGGAGGACTGCTTCAAAGTTCCAAACTTTGTGGGGCCCAATGATAGATTCAGATTCACAACCTGTAAGTACACATTATTTGTGGTTTTGTTATATTTAAAACAAACAAGGTAGCTACTACAAGTCTTCATGTGGAATTGACTGTAGCTAGTTAAGATGAAAATCCAGTGACCATCTGTAGGCTTCTCAATTAACTTGACACCTAGATAATCTAACTGTTATAGTGGTTATGCTAATCAGGCCAACTTTTCCCTAAAATTGCAGGGAAAACTTTTCTGATCACTAAGTGTTTAACAGTGCTCAAGTATGGAGGTGGATTTATGATTACAAGCCATAATACTATAGTCACAATCCACTGTAGGCTTCTGCTAACTGGCAAGCTAAATTTCTAATGCCTCAGGCATTTTTATGCATATATTATATTCTGCCTGACTGTAGACCGTAATGATGTGAAACATTTCAAACACTCCGGTGTGTAGAGCTGCTCAAGCGAAAAGTGTCTGATAGGGTGGAACCTCGGTTGACCAGTCAGAACAGAGTGGGCAAGCTGACCAATTAGTGCAGAATGGGCTCATTAGGAGAGGGACTTAAAGACATAGGTGTTATAAAGCTGGTGTTACACTATACAACTTTTACTCCAGTTTTAGTTCAGATTCTCAGTTTGAGTCATCCCAAGTCAATATGGACCAGACTGAATAGGATCTCTCAATAGCCATTGAAAATTGAGCATGATATATGAACACAGGAAATTGCACTGGAGCTCCACAATGAAGCACAAGTTAAGTGAGCTGGAGCACAAACGCCTGTACTGACTGTCCTGTATGGACTCTTCCCACCCAAAGGCATTTTTTGTGTTTCTTTCGTTTTTAGGTCAGCACAAATGGTGGCGCAAACAATGACAACAGGATGCTAATGTACTTCCATGTTTAATGTCTATTTCCTAGGTAATGCAACACGTTTTGGGATGTGTTCAGTTCAGCAACAGTACGCATTATATGTCATGTACTATATATCATGTATGATATGATCCCTACCAGTTTAGTGTGCAGTGGTCTTTGTATAGTCTGCTATAATCTGCTATAAAGTCATGCACTGTACCCAAGGCATAACAGAGCATTTTTCAGACAGAGGGTGAAGAGATATTTTTGGAACACTGATGTATGTAAGTGTTTATTCTAGTAAATCTAAAAAAAATCTATTCTAGTAAAACTCCAAAAAACAAACAAACAAACAAAAAAATAATAATCATTATGAACACTGCAACTGAGCATAAAAGGTCCCTATAAGATGATGAGGAATTTCACCTTTTAGCATGATGACGATTTAAGTCACACCTCCAACTGAACAAAGGAGTGGTTTCAACAAAATAAAGATCAAGCTTTTGGAATGGCTCAGTCTAAATCCGATCAAAAATCTGTGGTGACTTGAAAAAATATGTGTACTGGAGATGCCTCAGTTTGCCTCTGCAAGGTGTCAAAGTGTCAAAGTAAGTCAAGATCTTACAAAGTCAAAATGTGCCAAGCTAAATTACTCTTACTCAAGAACACTTGAATGCCCTGATAAAATCTACAAGTGATAAATCTTAGTTTAGGGTTGTGCACTCCTGCCCGGCTAGGTTATTTATTGTACATTGTTGCTTTCATTTTTTCACTAAAATTATTTGTACATTTAATTAAAAACAAAATTCACAGTAATCTACCTTGGTTCAATTTTTTACAACACAAAAAACCTACCATCCTACTAACAGGGTACTACAGACTTATGTCCACTGTAGCAATATCTTCCATATAAAATATATTAAAAGTAGAATCAAAGCCGCAGCAATAGGAACAAATTATTAGGTAAGGTCATTGTTTATTGCACACCTTGATAATTTATGCAGTAACGTGACTCTGCAGGTGCCTATATGTTTTGTCAAAACTAGCCATGTCATGCCATGTAACTATTAGTTTATATTTTAATCTGTTAATCAGTGTTGTTAAATTTTACACTAACGTCGTTGCAATAATTTGCATTAACTAGCTAGTTGTTTTTTAAACATGAGCCATAAATATTTTTATGTCGTTAACTGAAAAATTAAAACATTTTTAATGAAAATGTCCACTTTGTGGCACTATACCAAAAATAAACATAACCAACCAACAATATCACCCCTTTAAAATGGAAAATTATGCAAATACAAGGCTGTTATGTTTTGCCTTTTAGCTTTGGCAACAAGCTAACTATGGAAGTAGCTAACGTTAGCTAGCTAGTTAACAAGCTAAATAACTATCTAGATAACTTGGGTCACTATCTAGATAACTTGGGGCCCTGTGGCCGAACTTTTTTGACTTTGTCTTTGAAAATATTTCGTATTTTTTCTAGGAAAGAAACATGTCGATATAAATGTTGGTATAAATAGGCTAAGTGTTACAAAGATAACAGACCTGGTTAATATCTTAACACCTTCTCCTCCTCCTTATCCTCCTCCCCTTCTTCTTCTTCTTCTTCCTCCTCCTCCTCCCATATGAAATGAATTGTGGAATGTTAGAAACGGAAACAGACCCACAGTTACAGATTTACACATTACACTCATTGGAGTCAATTTTGACTTCATGGAAACCACTTAACCACCTAGCACATGAACAGAGTGACTGCTTGAGGTTGCCACGTAGCAAGACCATAGCATCCACTTGGTAATACCCCAGCAACCAACTGGTATATCATAGCAATCACCAAGCAACACTATACCAAACACCTAAAATATTATAGCAATATAATTATAACACTAGAAAACACCAGGAAGTCCATAGCAACTACTTGGTAATACCATAGCAACCACTTCAGACTCTACATCAACCAACTAGCAAGACCATAGCAACCACTTGGAAACACCCTAGCAATCACCTGGGACTCCATAGCAACCATTTGGTAACAACATAACAACTGCTTAGTAACACCCCAGCAACAATCTTGGACACCATAACAACCACCAAATAAAACAATTGTAATCACTTGGTAACACACTAGCAACTACCTAGAACCGCTTAAGCTGCTCACTTTGTGTTTTCTTCAGGAAAAGCAATTTTCTAGTTTTTAAAACTAGACTCATGTATGCATTCATTCAACTGGAATAATCCACATAAAATTACAAAACACATTTGTTTGTAGCAGTTTTTTTTATTAACAAATTATTCATTTCTTAAATACCTTACACAATGTGTGCATTATATCAAACCATTTTGGTTTGAACAGCTGCGTTCCATAGCACATTATCCTCCTACTTACAGGAGAATAATGTGCTATGTCACAAAATGGATGCTCTCAAGTTGATATTGCAAACATGACAGTAATTTAAGGGATTTACCAGTGTAGAATCCAGGACCTTCATAATGCTATCAAATGAACATTGACCAATATACCTAAGGAATCTATTCAATGCTTTGATGAATAATTCACTCACATTAGAAGGGTAGAGGGGCTCCCAAATGTACTGGATAAGTCTTGGCTTGTAAGACCATTTGGTGTACGCCAGCAGTTGACTTAAGGAGAAAAGAACATCTCTATATAGATGAAGGCAGTATTTACTCAAAAACTTGTTTGGTCAAGTAGCTGTTGTTCTGTTGTTACCCCCAATAACCCTAACATAGACAAGGTTCAATATTTTTCTGTAACCTCTGTTGTCTCCTTTCAACCTCTCTCTCTCTCTCTCTCTCTCTCTCTCTCTCTCTCTCTCTCTCCCTCTCTCTCTCCCTCTCTCTCTCTCTCTTTCACTCTCTCATCCCCATGGTAACATGAGCTAAATAACCTTGCTCTTTAATCTTGTTTTAGTAAGGAATTGAGAATATGAGAGAGACGGATGAAGGGCAAATCAAATGGGTAATCATAAAATGGAAACTCTAACGAAAGGAAATGCTAGACCATTATTCAGTTATTTTCTCCGCATAGTCTGTTTAGGACACAGCACTAGCAACTGAAGATATATTTTTACTACTATAAACATTTTCACTGTAGTCAGTAAACAAGGTTTATTTGAATGCACAGAATATCTTACACCATGATCTTTAAGCCTATGACTTCAGTAGTTTGATCATACACTTGGTTCAAAACAGAGCAATATTAACAGTGCTATGTCTGTGCCCTGTTCAGCATAACATACGATATTTGCCACCATCTTGATTCCTCCAGTTATCAGCATCTAACCTGAAGCTCCAGGCTCTAGAATTAGCTACCTTTTCACCATTTCCTTCATCTTATTTAGACTTTTAGATGTGTAAATTGCTGTGAAACATAAGAGAAGATGTGGAGTCCACTCAAGCAGGAGAGGGTGAGTCCCCTGAAGCAGGACAGAAGTTGAGGGTTCCACTGAAGCAGGAGAGAAGGTGAGGGTTCCACTGAAGCAGGAGAGAAGGTGAGGGTTCCACTGAAGCAGGAGAGAAGCAGCAGGTCAATTCAGGTCAGGGTAGAAGAGATCCCTGCTTAAATATGCAGGATTAAATATGGGGAGTGTAAAGGGTCATATATGTGTATAACTTTATCTAAAAATAAATAGAAAGTAAACAGATTAGCCTATCAGTATTCATCTGGGCCAAAAACATTAGGCATCTAGTAAATCTTTGAGTGACCCCAGGTGGTCCACATATTCAAACTCCTCAAATGAATCCACCATGAACTTCTAGATGAGTGAATTTAAAGCTCTATTCCACTCTCTCATGCACCTACAACATACAGACTTTAAAATGCTCATGCAGTTTAGTATACGGAGTAAATACGGAGTATGCCATTGAAATGGGGGCTGGTGTGTGTGTGTATGTGTGTATGTTTGTGTGCATGTGTGTGTGTGTGTGTGTGTGTGTGTGATTCAAGTAATAATGGACAGATAGAGACATGTCTATCCAGTCTTCCCCAGTATATCCCACCTCTCTGTAGCCATTCAGTGAAACCCAGTCTCCTTACAACACTAAAAGCCATTGATTTGTAGTCTGAGCGTGGTGCTTTCCCCATATCAGATGCCCATCGTTTACACCAACACCCTCTGCTTCTCTGTGCCCTTGTAGGTGTCTTTCTTTATATTTCGGTCTTTTCTCCTCGTGTTCTTTTTTGGTTCTGTTGCTTTTCATTTGTCCTCCTCATTTTCTCCTCCTGTCTCTCCCAAATATGGTATTAGGTGTCATCTTCACTGAGAGGATCATAGACACAGAGACCAGGTCACAGGTGCATGTAGCACAGGTTTCATAGCAATCAATGCAGCAGAATCCCTCATGAATACTGTCCAAATAACCTTGTCTGGACCTGCTACTCTGATTCAGACCATATGCTCCAAGAGATATGGGTTGTGCTGAAAAAAATGCCACATACCATGGACTGAGACCACTATGGTATTTTGTTTAGTTTGTTATGTCTAATTTTGTTTACAGAAAAAATGATTTTGTAGGGTAACGGAGTTCAAGATGGCTTGCATTTCATAAACATGTTACTGCCTCTTTAAGCCTCAGCCAACTATGGCAGCCAATCAAGGAAGAGATGCTGTGATGATGTCCTTGCCAACGACCTTGTTCCAAAGGAAAATGGGAGGATGTATGAGAATGAGGGAGGATAGAAGACAGTAATAAAGGGGCTGAGAGAGATGGATGAAGGTGTGTACTTCTGCAAACACGTGAATTCCATACAGTGGTTCTAGGCTTTCCCCATCCTTCATTTTTGGCCTCTGCGCTATGTCTCTACGACCCTCCCTGCCTCTCTCTCTTTCCATCTCTCACTCCCTTGCTGCATGCAAGCCGTGCATAATTTTCATGCTTATACTAGAAAAGAGGTTAGAGTGAAAAAGAGAAATGATAACAGTAATGGAAGGGCTTCCTCTTCCATCCCCCCTCTCTTTCCCCCCCTCTCTCTCTCTTTCCCCCTCTCTCTCTCTCTCTTCCTCTCTGTCATATAATTTTTACACATGGAAGCTTTTGACAGATTGCCTTTATGAGTAATTGCGTATCATTACACACCATGCACACATACACACACGTGCTTGATAACGGAAATCACGAGTAGCCCATAAAAATGCAAGTTAACTCGTTTACAGAAAAAGAAACACTAGCACTTTTTTGATAGAGATACAGGTGCGAGCAAGAGACATTTGATTTTTAAGTTTTGTAAAGGCTATTAAGCAGCAAACATAATATCTAAGACATATTATGGTTTAGTAAGACACTATACATAATTAGAATTTCATTCCAAGTAATGTTCATTTCATATAGTGGTGAAGATCATCTTCCCTTCATTTAGAGTGTAAACCATCTTAATGATGTGTGGGCAGAGGGTATTTTACAGTATCAGTGAAAGAAATGTGAATTTCTTTCACTATCACATCCAGATTGCTACTATATAACAACAACAATGACGGAGAACAGTGCTTTGTCACTGAAAGAGGTCAGTCAATAATCCACTAGTGTCCCAAACTACCAATCAACAACCTTGATGTTATAACTCCATCTGTAGTCGACCAATCAACAACAACCATTCTATTCCCCATAGCCCAGCAAAACCTACCAACATATTCAGTATTAAGACTTCAAACACCAGAGTTAAAACAGTTTTGAACAGTTTTACTCCAGAATACATCTTGTAAAAGCTGCTATTATTTGCTGACCCATTACCATTTTTTTATCATTTAAAAATAGAACTGGACTTGACTAATGATTAATTCATGCTCTGTTCACCTCACCTAACAGCAGTGAGCTCATTATAAAAGATTTATTTCTTTATTACACACTTTTACATACTAGCTCTTAATGTTTCTCATTAACCAATGCTGTGAATGAAACTTCCATAGGAAATGTGCAGTTGTCAGAGTGTGTGTGTGTGTGCATTTCATTTAATTTTAGAAAACACATCATTTACCCCCATCATAGCTAAAAATAAATACATGGCAAAGCTCACTCTGACACAACCACACACACTCAGCAAAGAAGAGCACCAGGAGAGCAATGGATGGAGGGAAACATGGAGGGGGACAGGGGAGGAGGGAGGAGGTATTGTTGCTAGGCGACAAGATCCTGAAGGGCTGGTCACGTGACAGGAGATGACTGGAACTGGCACAAATTACAGTCTTAGTCATGACAAAAAGAAACACAGACACACACACTCATGGATACACACACACATACACACACAGAGTTACTTATATACACTGATCAGCCATAACATTACATAAATAACATTGATTAGTTCATTACATTAGGCAGCAAGTGAACAGTCAATTTATATGTTGCAATCAGAAAAATTGGGTAAGCTGAGTGATTTTAACAAGGATGAATTTAGATGCCAGTATGCAGTGGTGGGTACCTATCAAAAGTGGTCCAAGGAAGGACAATCGGTGAACCAGCAGTCATCAGTAAGAGTGGGAATGGGCACACATTCAACAGTCATCAATAGGAGTGGGTATAGGTACACATTCAACAGTCATCAATAGGAGTGGGTATGGGTACACATTCAACAGTCATCAATAGGAGTGGGTATGGGTACACATTCAACAGTCATCAATAGGAGTGGGTATGGGTACACATTCAACAGTCATCAATAGGAGTGGGTATGGGTACACATTCAGGAGTGGAACTACCATCACTCATCTTCTGTACATGGATGACATCAAAGTACACCAAGACTGACCAGGATGTACAGCAAGGACATAGGAATGTAATTTGGGCTGGAATTATGGCAGCAAATTATCCAAGTAACTCCACAGGGTAAGTCAGGTCCTTAGCAGACGATGAATGGGAACAAGATCAGAGCCATCCTGCAACTGGAAACTGACAACATAAAGACTAGGAAACTTCTCACAATGTGTGGGGCACTCCACCCATGATCCAACATCCAAAGGCTGTACACCATCCAGAAGGAGGGGGAATGGACCAACAAATTGAAAGTTCCATTGTCCAGGGTGAAACGTCCATGAATACATACAATGGCCCTCAAGGATGAGCTGATGAGGACATGACTCATTCAAGCTCCTCCATGGAAAGTCCCACTGACATACAGCAGAGGTACTGACATAATACAACCATCAATGGCTGGAAAAGGCAGGAATAAAGGACAGCACACAGTCACTAATCATGGCAGCACAAGATCAAGCACTAAGCGCTATGTTGACCAAAGCAGAGGAATATCACACCTAACAAGACCCAAGATTCACACTGTACAAAGGAGTCTCTGAGACAATCCAGAACCTAGCAGCAGGATACAAGCTACTGGGAGAGAAAGCAAACACTGAGAAATACAACCAACTGGCAGGGATAGTATACAGGAACATATGCAAGGTATATGAGCTGGACACCAATAAAGTCCAAATGGGAGGAACCGTAGAGAGTGGACAAGAACAACAAGGCTAAGATTCTGTGACACCTCCAGATCCAGACAGATAGACAAGTAGATGTCTCAGTCCAGAAGAGCACAGTCCTCCCAGGCTTCTTGTAGAAGGTTTGACCACACATTTGGAAAACTAAATGTTTCTACATAAGTTATATATACATATATACACATATGGTTACACTCATGTGTTAGCACACACACACATACACACACTAAATAGTCTTACCAACAATGAACGAACATCACAGTGTCACAGTATGGGCATGCTAAGTTTTGTTCTGGCATGATCATTTGAAGTGGTCTTAAGAAAAAAAACTTTTAGGTCTCCTAGTCTAGTCAATTTGTTTACAACACAGGTTGGCACAATGCAACTTTAAAAATGTATGGGTCCAAAAGGCATAATAATGTCAAAAAAGCTGCATTTAGATGTTAAATATTGTAGACAAAGTTGTACAAAAATGTCTAAGGAGTTGAGGGCAATGAGTATTAAGTCTAGTAAAAAGTGTTTTGAGATTTGCATCATTGACACAGGCATAAAAAATCTGTGAGTCAGTGTCTGCGAATCGTGTGCCAGTGTTCAATAACAATGTTTTAAAAACTAAGCCAGCTAGGACTTCCTGTTCCACTGGAATATATGAGGTGACATGCTCTTAGTCATTCATTACCCCCTTCCCATTGGATACACACATTTCTCAGAATATTAAAGACAGTTCCCAGAACATCAAGCACCAGGCTCATCAAAATGCCCCATATTTTCAAACTCTTACACCAGAGAAAATCTCACTTCTCACTGTAAACTACAGACACAAAAAATATAATGTAATCAGAATCACACAGCAAATATGAATACACAGAGACTACCAGGTTAGCTACTGTTTCAAAGCACTAAACACCCCATCAAAATGCATACAAAACAGCAGTCAATGTATTAACAATTAATTTACATTTTCACTGTTCACATAAATCTGGCAACCAACAAAATAAGCCAGAAAAACATCTCAATAGCTGCTTACAGCACAAAGGGATTGTTATATGTCAGCAATATGTCTGTGTTGTGGTGTTCTGGGAACAGGTGAATGCCAAGCACTGACGGAATGAACCTACAGGGTTGAGTAGCCCTGGAGTGGTTGATTACAGGTGTGATTTATCAATATTCCAGTGATGGTGAATGGTGATGTGGTTGGGAGGTGTGTTGTGAACCGGAGTGGTGATAGGTGTTTATGGGGCTGTTTGTGAGCACATGCTGCCACATGTTTGGCAGGGCATCGCTTGAGATGTGCTGTCACTTCCCAGGGGACCACATTTGACCATGAGCGAGAGCAATCTGGGTAATGAGGTACAGGCCTGGAGACAAGGGCGTAGGAGTGAGTTGAATATTGGGGGGGGGGGGGCGGCACATTTTTTTAATCAAAGCCCACACCATACACAAAATATTAGCTATACACTGATTGCCCTGTAGCAAAGGCAGTAAGGTACTATATTTATTTATGTGGAACAACATTTGTAGAATTACAATAATTAGGTGTGACGGCAGGGCAGAGGGAGCAGAGGCAGACGCTGCAGGGAACATGCTTAAAGAGGGTTTTATTAAGCGGGGTTGCCAGATAGCA
>JAOYMR010000004.1:5858051-5868176 GCA_025802075.1 Tenebrosternarchus preto | reverse complement strand
TATATATATATATATATATATATATATATATATATATATATATATACTTAGAGCCTTTACAGTGAATCAAGGAAAAGGTCAAGCAAGTCAAATTCAATTCTGAAAATGCCCAGTACTATTCACTGATACAAAGGCCCAGACATGAATGAACAAATGAGAATGGAAAGGAGAAATTCTCTGAAATACCACAATCACCAACGTTAGAGAAGTTCAGGCATGCAGCAGAAATCTGAATGTGGTTTGAATAGCCAGTCATGAAAGACAATTTAATGCAATTGTGAATTTAATCACAGAGCTGCAGTCAGAGTGTGCACCTTAAGAAACAGGTGCGCATAAATTCTTTTGGTTTGAATCAGTTTGAGGCAGGAACTTTTCTTCTAAAAGTAGTGATGATTTTGTATGGTAGGCGGCTTGTTGGAAGGGATGCCCCAAGGCCATGTGCATTCAGATGTTCCCATATGAAGGGAAGAAAGGCATGATGGGAAATGGCTGGAGCATTAACATGCTGTGTGTAATGATCTAAGAGTCAGACTGAAGCAAAGTCAGTCCCTTTTCTAGCAGAATATACCCCGATAACATACTACTGCCACCATACATCACCAGAGTGGTGATGGTATTTTTTTTGGATTAAAAGCCTCACCCATTACAATCAAGCAGCTGGAATTTTTTTCATCTGACTAGAGAACACTCTTCAAAAAGGTCGGGTTTGTGTCCTGGTGATCATCTGAAAGATTCAGTCAGGTTTTTATGCTGGTCTTGGACTAGGGGCTTATTTCTTGTCTGACAACCTTTCAGGCCATTGTGATGTAGGATTCACAAGGGTTTATTTAGGTACCTCTAGTCCTAGAAGTTATTTTGCGCATTATTTTGCATTTTAAAGTACAAAAATGTATGGAAACTTAAAATGTGTGTAGATAATTGAGTTTCAATGGCTTTAGCCTCTGTGTATGTACACTCTTGGCTTCAAATGTATATACACAGTGCATCTGTGATGCTATACTACTGTGGCTTCATATTAATATGTGGCTACTTAGTAATAATATCTACTTCAGCCTGTTAAATGTGTGTGACATAGAGTTAAAAGACCTTATAAAACATATAGCTTGGTGAAAACCTACTGGACATGATGCTGTTGCTACGAATGAGTAAAATATTAGGCTGCTTACTTCTTCTTACTGTCATATATTGAATTGAATTGTCTTTACTGTCATTGTACCAGTACGAAATTGAAAATATCACCTGTCATTGAATATACTCAACTTCCTTAGTCCCATTTTAGTCAGTTATCTACTACATATTATATATAGAAAAGTTTGATAGTTTTGATAGTTTCAGGTTTGATGTTTATGATCCTTAATCGTAAATATTCAAACCTTTAATATATTTCAGCGAAGCAAACTTCTGATTGAATTAGGTGTGATTCATTCCACATGATCACTGCAGTCATCTACGTCTTTTTCACTGCAGTCATCTACGTCTTTTTCACTTTTTCTAAGTTCTTTTCCACTGCCTTAGCAGGAACATGTGTGACATATTGTGACTTCAGGCTACTTTGTACCACATGGTCCATCTGGACATTGTGCTGTACTCTTAATAGGAACTAATTCAGGTCATGCTTTCACTTCCTACTTTTTCTAATTCCAAATGGCAAAGGCAAATGTAGTCTACATAGCATACAAATATTGCTTAGACATTTCATTTGTATATAACAGCCTGCTCTTTAGTTCTTTGTTCAAACTAGTCAAATCAAAGATATGATTTATAATCTCATGTTTGACAATAGATTAACATAATGCATTTTTTTTTTTTAAGTTTGGCTCTGTAACAAATGAATGACAGATCTTAGTTGTTACTTTTCCTTGGGAAAAAAACAAACATTTTTCTTCTGCAAAATAGTTATCGGCCACTAGAGGTGGCTCTCTCTCTGTTTTAACTTCCTTCTCCCTCATTCCCTACCAGTGCCCTTTCTCGTCTTCTCGTCTTTTTTCCAATTAATTTTCTGATCTTCTTGTTCAAAGCCAGTTCACTCAGTCTGTTACTACCCACCCATCTCTTCTAACAACTTAACAGAGTCAACTCTCCTCTTTAGAAGGGGGCAATGATCCTTCTCAGTTCGCCTGTTTTCCTGTTTTTGGCACTGTGTTTTTTCTTATTTGAATGCTCTATTTCCTTGACCCTTCTAGACTCATCCCCCCACCCCCCACTCTTCCAAACAATCTCTTTCCCTTGCTAAGCAGTCAGAGTTTAAAGCATGTGACCAGTCAGCAAACGACCCTGCATTCCCTCACCCTCAGATGGTTACAGATTGTTATTATCAACATTTTGTTATGACCTCATTTGCATTCTGGTGTGTCCTGCCACTGACTTAACAGGCAGTGACATGGAGCAATCTCCACCTTCCGCTCACATCTCATCAGCAGCAGGGCCTAAAGAGCTGGCTCTTTAATTAAGGAAAGGGTTTAATGAATGTAGGGTGACGGCTGCTTGCAGAAGCCATGCTGTCATACAAGGTCTTAACACACACACACACACACCCTTTGCATTTCAGCCTGGGTTATTACTCTTGCATGGGCAGCATTAGACAGCACTGCAGATAAATGCTTAATAATGTAGCCATTAGGTTTCTGAATTGGTATGCCAGGCCATAATCTAATGAGGTTGAGACATGAAGTTGAGGCATTAACCATATTAAAACCATGTAAAATAATCGTAATTGGATTTCAAAGTTAAGAATTAGCTAAGGGTTTGAATGGGGAGGTGTTCTAGGTGTATGCAGAGAAATACTGTTTTAAAGGTTTGCAGCTCGTGCTCTGAACTCCACAGAGCATCACACAAATATTGAACATCAAGCTACCCACACCCTTTTTAAATTTCTGTAGGGTGGATTATTGCAGTGGGTTGCTTGTAATGAAGAATCCCTCCTTGGGATATTATCTGAACTAATAAGCAATGTTAAGAAAAAGGACAGAGGTTGAAGTGCTATCAACACTGCCAGAAAAAAACCCCAGCAGACTCAAAAGATTTTCTTCACCCTAGATAAAGACGTGGGAGACGTGTCACCACCATGACACTTGCACAGGTAACGAGTGTGCCTCCCGGGATGTTCAGGTAACCAGTGTGCCTCCTGGGATGTTCAGGTAACGAGTGTGCCTCCCGGGATGTTCAGGTAACGAGTGTGCCTCCCGGGATGTTCAGGTAACGAATGTGCCTCCTGGGATGTTCTGGTCTTTATAACACATGCTAAAAACTTCATTCTGCAACCTAATAATAAACAAGAAGGAGAAAATGTGGCTTGTATTTTATTAGATATCACAATGATCCATATGAACACAGAACAGGTTTCCCATGTTTATAAATTAATGCCCCACAGACAAATAGAGGAACCCCTTCCTTCAAAAAAAAAAAACAGGGTCAGCGCATGGCGGTTTGTACAGGTGTTTTTGACTGTAAAGGGGCAGGACATGTCAGTGAACCACAGCAGCTAAAAACAAATGAGTGAAGGCACCTTTGGCTCGGCAGTAATAATGAGAAAAGCTGGAAGGTGGCAAATGAGCAGCATTGTCCTTTTTAATTGATCACAGCCTGTGTTTCACATAATCACTTCTGACAGATTTACAGAACATACAGTAGTTATGCAACTTTTACAGCCGTTCTGGTTGTTTGAAATCAAAGCCGGTTGAGAGGGGCAGTATCCTTTTAAATATCCTGCTTAAGTCAAATCCATTTTAGGTCACAATGATTGTCCTTTTTCCTCAAAATGACATTTTTCTATAAAGGCTCACAAGTACGACATAATGCATAAAGGTACTTAAAATTCCCATTTATATAACATCAATTGATTTTAAAATTCTGAGCTGATCCTTACAGCATTAGGAGGAACTGTTGGCGCTTCTCCAGCAAGTTCCGTTGCAACCATGCTGGACACACTTACACATCAGAGGGTTAAAACCCCAAACACGCATGTCCCTCATGGTGAAAACACTGGTCCTGCTCTGTGCTGTGACCTACTAAATCAGGCCTAAGTCGAGCTGCTTCACTCGTGAGAGCGGTGAATCCATTCTGTTTTTAGGACCTGGACATGAAGCTACAGCCCAACAGGAGCACAATAGAAAAGGTTAGATTGTCTGAACTATTGCATTGTGATCTTCTGTGTAAACTGTTCGTATGGTTCCATGTCCAAGAGAGCAAGAGATTAGGCAGAGGATACGATCAGTCAGTCTTAATTAAGAACTGATACTTTTATTATATGCAAACCATCTATCTACCTATAATAATATTTATAATTTACATGTCCATGCTCTCTATTTATTAAAACACAATACTTCTTATCAAGTTTGGCACATTGAAGCAATCTTGTAGATCACTCGGTTGCCTGAAGACTTGCCCTGGATGCGATCCTGCCTGTTGTCACAATTGGTCCATATGTTCCGTCTGAAACTGGTGACATTAAATTATCTAGCATTATACAAAATAATCAGTTATTTGATCAACTCTAACTATTGACAGCACAATCTAATTATTGTATGGCAGCTTTGGCGTATCCAGTGGAGTCGAGGAACAGTCGCAAAGATCCAGCCGTGTTTTGCAAGTCCAGTGTGTGCCATGGAGAAAACGCAAGTGAGAAGAGCCATGGAGGATGGGAATCCATTCTCCAGGATAACAAGCTCTTTGGCACAAGTATACAGTGAAACCTTTATACACTATACCTACTATGAGTAAACTAAGAGTACTGTACTACATGTATGTCTTGAGAACAAGCTCCTCAGAAGTAGCATGGGCTATTAAAGTTACTGCTCCTGTGCTAAAGGGAATTATTTTGTCTCTGTGTATTTAACTTTCAAGACTATAAATTCGAAGATATTCTGACAGTATCTCCACTAGGAAAACCAGGGGCGTTACTGTTATACACAGTGCAACCAAGCCATCATTTACTAATCACAGCTTCCAAATTTTCTAATAATATGTTAGGTTGAAAAGACTAAATGGTCCACAGTCAATTGTCATCACTAACAAACCTCCCCCATCCGTTTGCTCCATATTATATAATTGTGCTTAATGGGGCCTGAGAGATGATGGCTGAAAAAAAGTATGCAATATGTGCTCATTGTGTTTAGAACAACCACCAATCATGACATGCAGATTACACAGGTCCTCACAATTTACATTTATATACGACCAAAATAATAGATGTTAAAATAAAAGGTCAAAAATTCATTTTATACTCCATTTTCTTTTTCATCTCTTTTTTTGTTTTTGTTTTGAACAGACATTTGACTAACAATGAATATTATTTAATAATATTTACAGATTATCTTTTGGTGCTTTTCAAATTTAATTTAACATTTTAAAACTTAAAAGAAAAAAAAATTGGTCACTTGGCAAATCAAAAAGGTTAAATAAAATATATAAAAATACATTTTTTGCCATATGTGAAATACATTGCATATACAAGACAATTTCCCTAAAATCAGTGATGTTTTAAAACACAGACAAAGGCAGGTAACACCAATGAGTAAAAGTGCATTGAACTGAATGTTTGCAAAATATAAAGTACTTACAGATGCAACATTTTAAATTAAAGCAGTGTATCAGCTAACATTGGAATTTGTTATTTTACTGATCAAATTGGCTAACAAACTTTATCCATGTACATATCACTAAAACAAGGTCCTAAATTAAAGCAAACAGAATATTATCCACATTATATCTTTTTCCCACACACAGCATGCTCTTAAGCAAACCTCATAAGGTTTTTTTTAACCATCAGCCTCCAAATCAAATAGAAATATGATAGAAACACCAGTAATCAAACAGTGATCGAAACCTAAAATGATATAGACTGATCATCTGCAAAAGTGGGAAAATTGGTAATACGACATCAAGCATGTAAGATCGGATTCCTTGAACCACACATTTAGGCTGAGGTGGTCTGTGTGGCCGCCCGAGCTGTGGGAGGCTTCCTTGCTGTTGGTTCGAGGTGATGCTTGGTGAGAGGGGTGGCAGTGGCGTCTGCAGGCACAGCCTTCCTTTTCTAGACCAACATCGGCGCCGACACGAAACTTTCCCCACGGCTGACACCAGTAGCCGGAGTCTCGTGGTTGGCACCCAGGCCGTCGCAGCTAGCAGGCTCGTACGGTGGAAGCACATCGCTGGTGCTCTCGTCCATCCCAGGAGGGTGTCCAGAACCCTCCCAAGCAGAGGGAGCGCCACCATTCACAGGACTGATGGGGTTGTCATCGTCGAGGTCCTGAAGAACAATCAAAGTTAGACGTTTGCAGAAGTCCTCTCATTGCACAGACAAGTATTACTTCTATGCTTCTAGACGTTGCAGACAACAACATACATAGAGCGAGCTATATTATGATCCATCCAAAGATAGTTACAGACAGTTATAAACAGTTCTAGTACTAGTTATACACAGTTACAGTTGTAGATAGTTATAGTCCCCAAAACTGGAAGAGTGAACATGATAAAGTAGTGTGTTATTAATCACACTTTTTGGTGCTCTGTGCAGATCAGCTGGCAAGCTAGAAGGGCTCTAGGATCTGGCATTTACTTCAGCAGTCAAGACAAAGGTCCACTCAAGACCACTCAAATTGTCCTTCAAACATTTCAAGGGGTTTCAGTGCACTGTTAGCACTGTTAGCTTAGTGAAACTAAGCTGTCTTCTTCTAAATAAACCATGTGCGTGGTCATATATACCTACAGTCAGTTTCTTAGTCTATAATTCCTCATCTTTGAACTGTAAATTAAAGCCATTTGTTTTGAAAGCAGTGCTTACAGGCATCTATAAGACTTATATAGACACAGAGGGAATGAATCCCTTCAATCTTAGCAATACCTCCCTAGTCATTTAAAGGGCCACAGGCGCGTGCGTGGCCACCTTACACACGCACCTTATAGTGGTAATTGGTTTTACGGTTATCAAGGCTGATGAAATAACCAGCTCGTCATATTAATCCTCATAAAGGGCTTTTGGCAGTGTTGGCGCAGTGCGTCACATGCTGCTCTGCCTCATTAGCCATTACCTTTAGCATGTAGCTAAGCGGCTCAGCGCGACACGCACCATTTAATGCCTTTTGTGAAGTAGGTAAAATTGTTAACTATGATATCGTTATATGGATTTTGTTTGGACAAAAAATATATCTAAATGATTTCTGAGGTAGTAGTAGTGTATGTGTGTGGCAGTGGCTGTGGGTGGGTGTGACAGAGAGAGATGGTGTAATGAATAATGAATAAAACTAAAACGAAAACCCCCCCACAACACTTCAGTTTTAAAGTTAGCCATGTAATGGTGCTGTTACTGCTAAGAGGTGAAAGCATCCACAACCATTATATTCAGTTATTAGAAAAAGAACCAGCTTTGTGCCTCTATACTTACTGGTAACTTTATTTGATATCTCTTTGACATGCCCAATCGATCAGACACTTGTCGATTTGTCACTAGTTTGTAACCACAGAATGATATTACTGGAACATTCTCAGCATTATTATCATGGATATCATATTGGCATAGTTGTGGGTTTTCAACCGGTATGAGTTTTAACATGGTCACTGCTAGGTTGAGGGTGGATCTGTCACCCAAATATATGTAAAGAAGGTGGTTCATTCAAAATTGCACACGACAATATACACGGCCCATAGACTCCTACATATACAGAACACCTACATACACAGGCTTATGTTCTCGCTGTATACCTACAAGGTGCTTCAAATGGCAGGTGAATAACTGAAAGCTTTGGTGCATTATTAGTAATATTAGTAAATACAAATTTAATCTAGACCAGACAAATCCAGACCAGACAAATCTAGACCAGACAAATCTTCCAACCCTCTGGCTCTCAACAATCTTGAATGGTCGCGATTATCCTTGTGATTATCACAGGCTTAAACATGCATTCTAACACCAGTAAAAAAAACAAAAACAAAACACCCTGTAAAAGCCCGGTGTAGTTATTACAGAGAATGCAGGCACACAATGTCTGCTCTTCTAGATTCGTGATCTTGCCACCGTCTCTTTTCCTGATGTCCAGGTTCATTATCTTTGATGGACGCTAGCCGAGGCTGTTTCATTAGGACGGTAACAGGAAGCAGGTTCAGTCTCGGAAAGCTCAACTGCACCTTCCCTGCTTTTGCCATGGTCTCCATTTGGTCTCATCATAAGAAAATGAGCACATCTGCTCTTAAACACCACGAGTCCTGACGAAACGCGTACTTCCACGCCTGTAGCACAACCCAACATGCCACTCTCAAATGAACAGCAACAAGAATAAATTCATCTTGATAAACTAGTATTTGGTCTGATATTTCGCAGGTTGGAAATTGCTGGTATGATAATAGTGGAAGTTATAGGTTGAATGGCTGAAAACTCTGCCATTCGGGTCCGGCATTCATGTGTGGCTTTATGAGCCGCTCGAAACTCACAACTCAATTTCAAGCCCTGAAGCTGAAGCTTACAGGAGGGTGGCATCCGAAAGAAAAGATTCGCAACTTCCATTCACACTAATTTCACACTGCCATTCAGACGACAGCACTTGTTTCTAATACCAAAAGCCTATAATGCCTGAAAGGCTTGTTCCGTAACATATGCATGCCAGCTCTCTTGCTCTGTGGAAAGCAGCTGCTGGTGAGGTGGAACAAGGATGTGAGCCCCAGGCACAACTGTGCATCGCGCTCAAATGAGGAGGTATGAGGCAGGAAATCCTGCTCTTACAGTGATTGGTTCAGCAGCAGTAGTGTCATAGTAGTTGGGTTCATAGTGGCTCAGGGGTGCAGTTTCAGTGACAGTCGTGGTTTGGTCCTTTGATTTATGGAGCTGGGAGAGGGAGAGAGAGAGAGAGAGAGAGAGGAAAGGAAGAGAGAGATTGATTACGCACAACAAGACAATAGGCGAGTGCTCCCATGCACACACATTAGGATTATTTTTCCATTAACTGGTAATACAGTGCATTGCTGTAGCTAAATAATACAGTGCCTCTACTTAACCCTAATCCCTATCCTTAAGCTCGTTTTCATGAGGCTTCTCCACAGAGGTGCAAACCATATTCTTAATATCAGTAACTACAAGGAAACCCCTCAGCACGTTTCATTTTTCAGATAAAATTGCATTTTGTAGAAAAACTCTTTTTCTTTCATGTTTTCCTAACATCATGAAGACACACACACACTCTCGCACTCATTAAAAACAAGGACACATGCAATTAGGCCACACCCTTTCAATCACAATGTGCAGTCAATACACATTATCCCATGTTAACCCCACTTCTAGCCTGTGTAACCCTGGGCTAGCATTAGAAATGCTATCCTTCCCATGGCCCTGACTTCCAGGCACCTATACACTTCTGGCAGACAGCAAAACTGCAAGGCAGTCTGGGAGGATGAAAACTGTTTTAAATGCAAGTCAGTCTTTTTTCTGGTGGCGGTTCAAATAATCAGTCAGTGACTAGATGGCATGTGAGGGAGCAAAGCAATCAGACTGGTTCCATCCAGCTGCTCTGAGAAACCAAACCGAAGCCAGACCTCATTGCCATGAAGGCTGGAACAATCAGAACCGTCAATCAGAAAGCTCAGCCAATCAGAACTACTTCTCCCCTAGTTGGACATGCTTTTCTATGCCATGCGCAGACTAGATTATTTATAAAACACATTATAAAAGTGCTCATCTTAAATCACATGTCAAATACCCCTAATACACAATGAGTTAAATACGGTTCAGGATGTGATCCTCAGAATGTATGCAGAGAGTGTTTCAAACACGAATAACCAAAGTATCATCCACTCACCATCTCAGTAGAACTGCCCACCTTCACAGGGGGAGGCGGCTTGTACTTGGGCGGCCCACTGCTTGTATAAGACATAAAGGGGTTAGCTGTGGATATGTTTTATTGACATACTGTGGAGGTGTAAATTAGACTGCTTGGAAAGAGACAGGATGAAAATAGAAAGGAGGTTCTAGAAGAGTGAGATTTTACAGAAATAGAACGTGAGCAATTAACTGATGCTTAGATGTACAGGCTTGCATGCATATATGTGTGTGTGTGTGTGTGTTTGTGTGTGTGTGTGTGTGTGTGTGTGTGTGTGTGTGTGTGTGTATGTGTGTGTGTGTGTGTGTGTGTGTGTGTGTGT
>JAOYMR010000004.1:5808228-5843071 GCA_025802075.1 Tenebrosternarchus preto | reverse complement strand
GACTAGGGTCAGCGGTAAGGTGAGGGGAACTCGACTAGGGTCAGCGGTAAGGTGAGGGGAACTCGACTAGGGTCAGCGGTAAGGTGAGGGGAACTCGACTAGGGTCAGCAGCTTTCCTTGCACTTTGGCAAATGTGAGGAACAAGAAACCATCCACAGAGTGTGTGAGTGTGACAAAACACCCATGTCTGTTGTTACCTAAGAACGGCTCGATGACTTCCCAAATGAAGACAGGATAACCAAAGGCATAAAGACTTGCCAGTCAGCAAGAGCCATTCAAGACCAGCATTCGAGAGCCATTTAAGATCATACCAGCATTTGAGAGCCATTCAAGCCATCCACCTGCCTTAGATGAGTCTATTGACATTAGATGAGTCTAACAGTAGCCAATAATCTCAAATAAACAATTGCGAGCTATGCTGCAGGTGACACACTGCCCGAGAAAGAAACACCAAGAGGAGAAGATTTGATTCATGAAGAAAAGAATGTACCAATGGATAAACTTATTTCTGTGTACTGGTGGCACTTGTTGTATGCTGTATCTTCAAGCTAAAATGTTTCTGGACCGTTGTTGCAAGTGCACAGTTAAGAGTCCCCATCTCGTCTTGCAGAGATGTATTAGCCTCTAGGTCTTCATCAGCCACCATATGTACGGGCGACAGCCCTGCCATCAACCCACCAGTGACACTGACACACGTCAAGGTGAATGTTAAGCCTGCCACTCAGGAGATACCTGGTCAGCAGTGGACCTGTGGTGACTACAAGAAACGAACAGAAACAAGAGTGACAAACTGTGCATGCCAGCCCATGGACTACAGTTAGTTTATATGCACCAGATTTCCTAATGTATTTTATGTTGCCCCTCCCCCAACACACACGGTTAAACACAATTCAATTAAAACAAATTTGAATTTTCATTCTCTTTCAATGTCTAATCAAACGCAGTTCTTAGGGGATTCCCTAACACCCCTAATACCTCTAACACCTCTATCACCTCTATCCGTAGCGCAACATCAAAGTGCAATATCCTGAAGTTTGTGCAGTGTGAATTCATTCATCCTTTTATTTGACTGAAGTCAAGTGCCTGAAGAGTCAACAGCAGTTATCTCTGCTTCTATTGTTATGATTATGGTGATTATTACAGCATTATGTGCACCTCCACTGATGGGTTCTCTTTCTCTCTCTCTCTTGTTCAACCTTCCTCTTCGTCTTGCCTTCCATTCATCCCATTTAAAAAATTTTTTTTTACTTATTCTCCCTCCATTGTCTCTGCCTCACTCCACCTACCTCTCCCACCCTCCACCTCCTCCTCCTCTCGCCTTGCTGTGTCTTTCTCGCGCCCCACACACACACACACACCTTCACTCAGCCTGCACAAGCGCAGGTAGACCAGCACATCTATTTAAAGAAGCATCCAGTGCATCAAGCATGAGCTTTGCTGAGAAACAGCTGGAACTTGGAAGACCAGGCCCAGGGCTCTGCACACGAAAGTGGAAAAGAGTCCCGGAGAGAGTGTGTTTACCAGTGTGGTGCATGTATTGGGGGGGGGGGGTAGTGGGAGGTGACATCTGAAAGCACATACAGACATGGAGAGGAGGAGTGTGAAAAAGAGAGAGAGAGAACAGAAAATAGAATAAGAAAAAAACACAAAAAAACAGACACACACATTCATTTTTAGTTGATTACGCATTCTTTAAAGACATCAATGGGAAAACAACATTTCTGAATTTGTTCAACATGCACAGCTCTTCAGTTCATTATGGATGTTCAAATGTTCAAAGAAGTTGTGTCATTTCCAGCATCTGCTTTCTACGGTGGCTGAGATGGAAAAGTATTTTGCAAACTGTTTGTTCTTTACCTTATGCCACCCTCCAGTGCAAAGTACATGCTCTGCAAGTCTGCCAAAGACCAAGACAATATTCTGACATTTAAATCCTACATTTTCAGTGGCAGTAGTTAATGGTTGGTATTTCATTATTCTTTTCATTACTCTGCAAGGCAAGAATAGATTTAGTTAGGAACAACTCCTAAAACTCTTCACACAGAAAATAAGACCCCCTGGACCACTCCTGGACCACCCCTGGACTACCCCCTGGACTACACCCTGGACCACCCCCTGGACTACACCCTGGACCACCACAGAGCAGGTATTACTTGGGTAGTGGATCATTCTCAGCACTGCAGTGACACTGATGTGATGGTGGTGTGTTGGTGTGTGTTGCACTGGTCCAAGTAGATCAGACACAGCAGTGTTACTGCAGTTTTTAAAAACCTCAGTGTTACTGCTGGACATCCAGCCAACAGTGTCCTGTGGGAAGCATCATGTGACCACTGATGAATGACTAGAGGTCGACCAACACAAAGTGGGCAGTGAAAAATGTGTTATCGTCTCTGACTATCTACAAGGTACACCAACAAGGTAGGAGTATCTTAATAGAGTGGACAGTGAGTGAACAGTGTTTAAAAGTCCAGTAACACTGGACTTCAAGGAGAAGTTCCTAATGAAGTGGTCAGTGAGTGTATACCTTTGTTGTTGCTTTTTACAAGGAATCAAATTTTTTTTACTGCAAGATTGCTCAGATATTTCTTTTTTTTACCATTGTTACATGTACAGCTATGTGTAGATTGGTAGTGTAGGCTTGGTAAATGTTTTGTAGCTGCATGTACATATCACTGAGTTCCCCATTGCTCCTGGCTCGGTAGCTAAAAATCTCAGCGTTGTATTCGACTCAGACTTATCATTCGATAAATATATAGATAGTATTACTAGGATAACTTTTCTTCAGTTACGCAATATTAGCAAGCTAAGGAATGCACTATCAGAATACACTATCACGGCATGATGCAGAAAAATTAGTACACGCCTTTATTAGCTCTAGATTAGACTACTGTAACTCATTACTATTAGGTGCTCTAGTAAGAACTTAAGTAACCTTCAACTAGTTCAAAATGCTGCAGCTAGAATTTTAACCAGAACGAGGAAATTCGATCATATCAGCCTAGTCCTTTCAACCCTGCACTGACTGCCAGTCAAATTTCGCATAGACTAGAAAATCCTTCTTAACATATAGAGCTCTGTCATCCCAGCATTGCATACATTCACATCAAGTTTGTTGACGGTGGGGTGGAGGGATGCCAACGCCTCAGGACACCGCCAAGTCTGTGTTACCTTCTGGTTCTGCCCTTTTAGTTAGGCTGTAATAGATAACTGCTGGAGTTGCTGTTGCCACGCTTCTAAAATGTCTATATTTTATGTCCCATACAGAACTAACTGTCTCGCTTTACTTTTACTGAGCTAATGGCTGTACTTGGTACTAATTAAGGATTGACGAGGCTCTCCTGCTCCCTGTCCCAGACCAACCACCTCCTACTCATACAGACACAGATGAAGGATTAATGAACTGGATGGAGGCCCTCATCATCACCCCTGGTTCCCCCCACGCTGCTGTGGCACAGCCCCGGACTTTGCTATAACTTATTTACTACTGTGTTGTTTTTATTTTTTTCTTATATATTTATCTTGTCATGGTGACTGGTGTCGGCCAGAAGAGGATGGGCACCCCCTTGAGTCTTGGTTCCTCCCAAGGTTTCTTCCTCACACTCTTAGGGAGTTTTTCCTTGCCACTGTGGGACAGGGCTTGCTCACTGGGGACTCGGACACTTGTAAAGCTGCTTTGAGACATCTGTTGAAAAAGACGTTATATAAATAAAACTTGATTTGATTTGATGTACTTGTTCTTGTTTGTGTCCAAGGTTTAAACTGAACACTCAAGTTCAGCTGGTAAATAAACGATGTTTGGAACATCGGAATGAATGAAACTACTTTCACTAAGTCACTCATTTAAAGTGATGTTTTAATATCCACAGTCACTATCAGGCTGTTAAAAGCAAGACAACAGTTTGGGTGAGAGTAAGCCTGCTAGTTCGCTAGCTGGCTCGCATGCTTGAAATATCTTTTGCTAGCTGATAATCTTGTTGCTTGCAGTTTCATAATAGCTGATGTATTAATAAATTCTACATAAGAATCTACATATGAATTGATGTATGACATATTCTACCTGTTAGCTTCTTTCTCCTGCAAAGGTAAATTATAACCAAGGTAGCTGTAGGTTTCCTGTCTGTATACACCCTGGCTGACCATGTCGTTTCATTTGGTGGAGAATGTTTTCAGTATCCCAAAAACTTATGTTAGCAGTGTTGTGCCTTTACTCAACCTGTTTTGTTGCTGGTGTTCAGTTTTTAAAGATGACTCAGAATTGCTCTCAGCCATTTCCATTTTTTTAAAAAAGAAATACCTACCTACTTCCCATCAAGATTTTTCCTAGAGGATTTTTCTTTATACTAAAAAATTTCTTGCAAAAGTTTTCATACTCTATATGAAAAAGTTAGTCCACACTATAAAGTAGGCTACAAGTAGCTGCCATAATGAGTTGAAGATTCACCATTATACATTTTCCTGCAAAGCCTCCCTCAAACATGGATGGCCAACTCTGATCACAGGGGCTGGATGCCACATAGAATTATGATTCAACACACCAACTGAACCAGGCTATTAGACTGATTCAAATCAGATACATTTGATGTGAGAAATCACCCAGATGTGCTACATTGCAGCCCTTCAGTAATGAACTGCATCCCCAGATAACACTTTGTTCAATAAACACAATGCATCAAATCAAATATCTGAGCATAGCTATTATAGTCAAGGCTAAAGCAAATATCACTCTGTATTCCCATAATGGCTACATTAAAATCATAAAAATACACAAAAGAACTACAAAAAGTATAACATGCAAGCACACATATGTTCTAACATCTGTAATAGTCTAATACAGGTGTGTCCATTAGCCATACATAGATAAACCATTAGATAAGTCAATACCAAAACAAGCTGACAGCTCTTTTGCTCAGGCCTCAGTGGCCCCTGGACGTGGTCATGATGAGTGAGGCCAGAGTTTTATGGTTGACCATAATGCACCTTTCCATTTAATAAGTGAACGATATAATCCATATCTGGCTGTAGGTACTCTTCGGTATTTGCCTTGATTAAATGCTTTTTATCAAGAGAATATTGGAACAAATATTAAAACAAAATCTCCTAGCTGGCTTTCCAGCCAATTCCAACCATACATTAAGGTAAGATAAGGTAAATACAAATCATACAGAGGTAAATACAAATCATTGTCACACATAGTAAATGCTTTAAAAAGTTCATTAAATCAAAACTGAGCAAACAGGTAATATTTTCTTCCCAGAACAGTCAAAAGATAACAAGGCATTTAGTCATACACCTTCAGATTATTCACAGCTAAACATTTACCAGCAGTATTTTCTGTAGTGTATCACTATGCTTGCTAATGTGGACTTGGATGACTTTTGGGGTCAGTGTATTCCTACATTATTCTTTAATGACAGCAATTTACTCACCTAATGTCATCTCACTTTACGCAGAAGTAGATTAAAGAATTCTACATCAACACAGTCTGTTCTTTCTTAAATCATATAAATATTTAACATCTTAGTTTTATTTAAAATTGTCATTGTGCATCTACCTCTGCCAAGGCTAAACCCACAGCACACCCTACCCTGGTTCTTAACAAAGTTCAATATCCATACAGGCTGTGGAAACACACTAGTCAGCTGAGATCACCAGAAACCCAAACAGGTGCTTTGCCTTATCGAGCCACCGTTACATTTCATGAGTAAATCAGTAACCCTAACCCTCAGGCCACTGACTTTTTAAAATTGGTCTGTTAGCACTATGTGACTATGTTGGGGTGGAACAATAACAAACAAAATGTCATGGGTGATTGTCAACATGAATACTAAAGAAAACCAGCAAACGTGTGTCTTTATGGGCCACCACTCAAATTCTGACATAGTGGACCTCCAACATGAACAAAAGTTTTACTCTGAATAAGGTTCAAAGGTCGGATTCTAACTAAAAAAATAAACAGGTGGAGGGAGGGTGTAAAAAGTGTCTGTAGAAGGCAGTGTTAGAACTAGAGGGATAAAAGTAATCTGCTGTTTATTCCAAATTGAGCACTTGGCCATAATGCAGCTATATACTGTATGTATAATATATATATAATCATACTTTTTTGTATCTTTAAAAAATTGCTGTATTTTTCATTTACTTCTGGGACTGAATTAGTGCAGAAAGATTATTTAATCCCATTTTGATGACATTTATCAATTGGAAATGCAATTGTTAATCAAACCAATCAAATATGAGAAAAGGCCAACAATAAATCAAAAATGTAAACCTCAAACTGTTCAGTTGTTTGTTTGTGTGTGTGTGTGTGTGTATATATAAAAAGATAGATAGATAGATAGATAGATAGATAGATAGATAGATAGATAGATAGATAGATAGATAGATAGATAGGCCTATTCTCATATGGTATAGATAGATAGCGAGAGAGTGAATAAATCAGTTATGGAGAGAGAGAGAGAGAGAGAGAGAGAGAGTGACTGAGAGCAGACCTGCATTCCTCAAGGTTTCACCTCTGTATGTAGTACAACTTCATCCTCCAAAACAGCAACTGGTGGCACGTGTTTTTCATCACAAAATCAGCTCAGGAGAAACTGTCTAAACAGAAGACTTGCTGGAACATTTCACCATCTTGCATTCGTCAGGCTCTGTCCCAGCAGAACTGTGTAGCTGTCAATAGCAGATTTCAGCAGACCCGGGACTAAAGAATAACATTTGGATCTCATCTTAAGAGCACTAGCAGAAGAGTTTGATGACTGCACTACCTTCTTTCTACCTTCTACGCACTGTTAAACTACATCAAAACAACCGAGAAGTTTATGAACCGAAGCACCTCTCAAACAGTTAACAAAAAACCATGGCAAGCAATTAAAAATGAAAAAAAAACCAAAAAAAAAACAATAGGTGCCTCCTAGAGCAGTGGAATCAACTGCACAGGTGGGAAAGACCCGAGAACGAGCCGAGACAGCTCCACACTTAAGGTGGTGACAGAACGGCGGCTAGAGTGTTGTCAAGGCGACAGACGCCGCAGTCTGAAGCAGGCCCTCGGGGATGAGGCACACCACATCTGCTTGCACTCAGCTAAGCAGAACAGTGGCAGTAGCTGGGCGTTTGCCACAGCCTGCTAGATTAGTCGACAAATCAGAGTGGGATGGTAAAATGAAAAAAAAACCAAAACAGTGTGGTTCAACCAGTGGAAGTTACTGGCATGGGATTTAAGTCACCATTCAGCTACATGGTATGCAGAACTGCAACACTGTGGAAAAAGCGATTATATGCCTTGCATGACTGAACTGTTAAAGCATTTGCTTCCATAAAAGCATGTGAGAAATGGTATAGAACGGAGGGACAGAACTAATATTCTTCTATGCAGTGGTGAGAAACCTGCTATATTTACAATATATATACTACATTATATATCTACAACATTTGGCCATATCCCTAAAGTAGGTGAAAAACAGTCATCGGGGATCATGAACGAGGTCACATTTGCTTTCCTTTGAATTGGTCCATTTCACACTAATCCTGATACTCAGAGGTGAGCTGTAAAGAAATAACCATAATGTTATGAGCACATATCAGTTATATACCCAGAGCTGAATAAAGCCCATTGAAGCCCCCTTAAATGAAGAGTTAAAATATAAAAACACCATTTGAGACAATATGGAATAGACCAGTGTGAAGTAATAAAACAGAATGTCTCTACAAATTAACAAACAAAAAGAATATGCACCGAATCGGAAAAGGACCATCACAAAAATATCTGCTTAACCCCTTTTTAAATATATGGTTTATTTAGGAATTTTCTCATTAGCTTGTTCTTGTTTCTCTTGCTTTAGTTTTCATTTGTGGACCCAACGCAAATTTCCTAGGAGGTGCCACAATGTTGCTAGTATACCTGATGAAACCTCATCTCATCTCATTATCCACAATCTATTTCAGGCACAGGCGTTAAAGTGAGCAAAGATGTCCAGGTGTATCTGTCCTCAGTCACTTCCTCCATCTCCTCCTGGGGAATCCCCAGGTGTTTCCAGGCCAGCCCCTGCAGTGGGACCTGGGACTACCCCAAGGCTTCCTCATCTGTCTGGTGAGAGGCAGGCGATCTGGGGGCATCCTCATCAGATCCTTATCAAATCCCTGAAGCACCTCATCTGGCTCCTCTCAACTACAAGATTGAGTAGTAAATTGAGAGTTTCACAGTGTAGCTGTGCTCTCTCTTCACCTCTACAGTCCTATACAGTGACCACAATTCCGCTGCCGCTGCTCTGAACCTATGGTTGATCCCACAGTCCCTCTTCCCATCACTCATGAACAAGATCCTGAGATACTTAAAACTCTACTACCTGGAGGGAGCTTGCCATCCTTTTCCAGGAGACAACCATGGCCTCGGACTCAGAAGATCTGATTTGCAAAACCAACTGGTTCACACTCCCGAAGGACAACATTGTCTGGAAATAGCAGCGATACAAACTCTCAGTCCTACTTCCAGAAGTTGACCAGTGGTTGGTTACATCTTGTCTATGAACAACAAGAATAGGAGTAGAAGCAAGGTCCTCTCCTGGCAGTGTCCAGTGACTAAAATATACAAACTGCACTAATGCTTGCAGTCGCTACAGTACGTCACAGTGCTGACCACTTCAGAAAACATAACAAATATAAGTATAAAGTCATTTATAAAGTCATTTAAACTATTTTAACAAGGCTTGTGACAATGCAGTTTCAAACCATAGCTCTTCCCATGAATCTTGTATTTTTTACAGCCTGCATAGACCCACATTCCTGTTACTGCTTCATCAGTATAACAGAAATCTTTCAAGGCCCTTTATGTGACAGCATTTCTTTTTTTTTTTTTTTTACAATTCAAGGCTTTGTTTCACAATGTACTTGCTCTCCTCCACTGTTATGATAGTAGGCTGTGTTGCTTCATTGTAGGCTTAAAGTTTTATGGGATATGTCACTTTTGAAGCATTTGAAGCATTCATTGTTTACAGGAAATTAGCCTGTTTCCTATTATGTGATTGTAAGACAGGGTAAAGTGGCTTCCAGGTCAGGAAGGCTAAGCTTCAGTGCTTGAATAGAGAAGGTACAACATTGCACTGTGACACCCAACCATATCAACAATAACCCAACAATAACCCAACCATATCAACAATAACCCAACAATAACCCAACCATATCAACAATAACCCAGAGGAAGAATGTTCCTTCCACCTTGCAATAAATTGTTTCAATTTGTTCATTGTTCCTGCAAAAAAACAAAGCCAAATATACATAATAAATCATACAAAAACATAATATGATTGTCTTCATATGCACTGATATAAAATACTGTTACATAATTGTGGCTTCTTTCTTAAACAATAAAGTTGTTTCATTTCAGCTCTTTTTCATGTACTTACAAATTTGATCTTATGTTTCATGTATATCTTTTTCATTCTGAGCTTTGTGTGGTTAACCTGGAGATTTACTTAACCACAATAACCTTGTATAACTCCTTTATATACAGATAACAAGCGGTGAGAATTACATTTAGTTAAGCCTGAGGTTCTAAAATTCTGTTTTCTATCATTTTGGTTAGAGACATGATATGGCAAGTATGAATAAATTCTCACTGCCAAATTATGATTTTGAGGGGTGCCGACCCTCCTCAGGGTTCACACTCTGTCAAATATCAAATTCTTTGACTTTTTCTTGTCTAAAAAACAGAAGTTCCACGACCTGTAATGAAATAGGCCGCAACTGGGCACTGAAAAATTAACTATAAAAACCCCTCATACAATAAGGAAAATGTGAAACATTTTGATATATTGCAAAATTTAAAGCTGCAACTACAAAAATGACAAAATTCCTGACGTTTCATGACTTGAACCAAAACACTTATCAAATCCCCTGACTTTCCATATGTAGAATAAACCTTTTCTATTTTCTTTGAAATTCCAGAAATTCCTTGACTTGCCTCCTTCACATTGGAAATGCGGGATATCCTCTCTTGTCCTCAGTTGTTGTTCCTTTGCAATGTTACTTTTTTAGCATATAGTCACAGTCTGCATATGTAGTAATTAATTTTGAGATTCTGTCCTTTTTCTCATCCACATTGGCTGATCTGGAATCAGCAAGTCTGTGCAAGCTGAGTGGAATTAGGTAAACTCAGAGATCGAGGTGTGTTCAACATGCTTTCCCCCCTGTGACTTCCTAACCTTTATGTTTTTGTTTCAATCCCATTATGTCCTGTGACATTTAGTTCCCATCGTGTCCTACAACATTCTGCAGTGCCTATTATGGCCAGGCTTGATGCAGAGAGAATCTTCCAGGAAGATCAGCACATGGTGTAGCTGTCTCGAGTACAATACTGTTAAAATTTTTCAAACTTCTGTCACTAAATACCTAATATTGCAACAAGCTTGTAAGTTTCATGTATAACATATTGGATCTGCGTCACTTGTACACATTTCCAACCATTGCAATCAATGTAATGTTTTTATTTGTACTATTTTTTAAATCTTGCCTTGCCTGCAGCAAATTAAATACTTGTCCGTTGCTGCTGGCTCAATTTAAGATAATTTCCTGTCATGTGCTTCGCTGTGTGATTACACAAGACTAGAGCGCTGAAGGACTCTTGAGCAGATGTCATGTACTAGAGGCTCTCCTGTCTGAGGATCTGCTGCATGACGACACTTACTGTTTAGAGCCAAGCATGGACACACCACACCCCTAGTCCCATGATAACATGAAATGGCATTTTCATACCATTTGGTAATGTTGACAATCCATATTTTATCATGCTGAATTAAACTCTTGAGGCTTGTTAGCAGCAACTAAATGCATTATTGATGTGTTGTAAATGAATGAACTCTTGCACTGCTCTTGTTTAATTTCATATTCCATTTCAGTATTTTGCATCCAATAAAGGTAAACAACAGAGCCAAGGATCATTGCAAACACAAATGCAATCGTGGTGTAACACAAATCCAACAATTTTTAATTACAACCAGAATACAAAAATAATGTGACATGATAAAACTGGAGCTAATGGGTCCTTTTTCTCTTAAACACAGTGTACAAATCATTTGTGAGCATGTGAGAGGCTTAGCATTTTATACCTGTAAAACCATTTCTTATAGATCGAACAGATTAAAGATCTGCAGATACTGCGCACAAAAAAGTGAGAAAAAATAAGGCCTGGCACATAAATACATCTAAAATAAACACAGGTGAACCACGGCCATTAGATGCTTGGCTATTGTGAATTTACATAAATTAGTGCTGCTTTTTCCAAGGTCTCTTGTTTATTTAAACTCTGTATAAGTAACCAAGGGGAATGGAGGTGGATACTACAGGTAAAACATTTTTTTTTTGTTTTAAGGCTTTTGTTTGGTCATCTTAAGATTTAGAGGCGGACAAGAATCAGAGGTGTCACATTCCATTCCTGCTTTTGAAATGAGCAAGATGGAACTGGCATTCCACACCGCTTTCTACCACAGCACCTTCTACCACAGTGCTGCTCCACTGTGTCTGTGTTCTAGAACCACGAGTGTAGAAAAACCCCGGACCAGCGAGGTGCAAATCCAAACAGGACGTTCTTCAGGGGATGATGGGGGTTAAGGTGACCTCAGTGTGATTATGTAATACATCATAAAAACATAATTGATATGCATAACATGCATGTGGTCTTTTCTCTCTGTGTAGGACGTGCACTTTTAGGAGACACGTTTCTGTTAGCGGCTGTGGATGCCCGACACTCCTCATCCTCCCACTTGCTTGTGAACATCACCTGCATCAAGGCATCTGATATCATTCTGAACTGCTCTGTTCTTTTTCTGAAATCATTCTGAACTGCTGTTCTTTTTCTGAAATCATTCTGAACTGCTCTGTTCTTTTTCTGTAATCATTCTGAACTGCTCTGTTCTTTTTCTGTAATCATTCTGAACTGCTCTGTTCTTTTTCTGCACCTACTACCATTTGGTGTCAGCCAGACCGAAACACGTGTTATTTACAGCACTGATAAATAACTCCTCCCTCCCCAGCCGAAACATTTCTTGGTAAATACATACACAGTATATAAAATACAGGCACACACCCCACGTCAAGATACATACCACAGACATCTCACAGAATGGAACTGCTATCTCAGTTATTAATTAGAAACAAAACCTTTTCACAGATTTCCATTTAAAAAAAAGAAACACTGATACAGTAGTGTCGACCTTGTGATATAAACACATGAACACTTTCTGTGTTGCTAGCATTATTTACAAAGTCCAAAAACAAAAACTTAGTTATAATCTTGCTTTGACTGGGAGAAGCAATATTCTCGTCTGAATCTGCCATATGACTGGGGCGCTATGACTGAGTACGACCCACATTACTGTCAGCAAGGCCAAATAAATAGCAAATCGAAATGGACTGGCTAAGTAACCAGCATGTGCTGGCTCCATCAGAAAAGGCCTCCAAACAGGCTTGCACGTTACCATGGTGCAGTTTTATTATGAGGTGCAGTATTATTAGGGGGAAAATTACTCTTGCTCAGGCAATCTTTTTTTTTGTCCTTTCGCCTAAAATTGTTGATGGGATGTAGGCAGTGAGTCCTGAGATGCATTTACTACTGATTTAAACTTGATTTCAAACTAGGTCACTCAAAGGGCTGCTGTGTGATAAAACCTTGTTCTTTAGAAAGTGAGCAAATTAAACGTCTCAATAGGCACTTACATTGACTTCTGTCTGTTAACACACTTCACATAAACACATTACATTTCAAGATAGTCACTGATTAAAATACTAGCTGTTCAGAACAAACCCTACTTTGTTAACTGAAATCTTTTTGTTTTCTGATTTTACCTTGAAATTGTGCAAATGAGAACATTGTTTCAACATCTATTACACAACATACATTTTGTACTATTGTGGAAAATCAACCATACATTTCAACAACAATACTGCTAAAATTACAGTCATTAGAGCAGAAAAATCACTTTTTTGTTTGGCAACACTGTGTTCAAAGTTTAACAATACCTGTTAATAGCCAAAATTTCAACATCCAGTGCTAAACATTTTGCTTCGATAATTACAAAATTTCTAAAGGCCATCGAAACATTTCTGCTTCTTCTCAGACTGATGTGACTTGGGTTGTCAGCTCTATTCCAGCTGCTGCTGCTTTTAAAACAATTCCAGGCCTGAAGAATAGGGGTGAGGTTGATACTTAGGTAATTTAAAAAAGAAACCATTACTATTTGAAGTACTTCAGCTGCCATTGTTTTACAATGCATGTCCCAATTCACTTTCTGCATTTTCAGCCTAAGCAACTAAAGGCTCCAGCAGTTTCTGCAAAGCTCATTCACAGGCCTACTTATCTGTGCAATGACACAAGCTGGAGGGGCTTGTGGGGGTGGAAAGAAACTACTCTGTAATTCAGCAGTGGAGGTGAATAACTCTTGTAAGCTACATCAGCTTGCAGTCTTGCAATCGCTGAGTTCCACAAGTACAATCTCACAATGAGGTTGGCACTGCACCACTATGCATATGCACACTGATACGTTCACATTGCAGGATGCTCAATTTGGATTATTTGCTTAAATCCTGTCTTTTGGCCATGAATATTCACATTCATGTTTGTCAGTGACCCATATCTCTCAACAGTGTGAACAGATCTCTGCCCTGAATGGATCCACATACGACTACTTGTAAAAATAAAAACGTTGGATAACTGCACAGACAACAGCAAAAATGGAGCAACTTCCCAAGAATCTATACCAGTTGAACCAATTAAATGAATGACCTTCGGTAAACCAATAAAATGAATATCTACCAGTGAACCTATAAAATGAATGTCTATGAACCTATGAAATCCATGTCCACCTGTGAATGGATGAAATTAATATCTGCAGATGAACCTATGAAATCAATGTCCACCACTACACTGATGAGATAAATAAAACAGTGAGACAAGTATGTCCATCACACAGTGGGACAAGTATGTCCATCACACACCTTATTTTTTAGTCAAAGACAGCTGCAGTGGATTAGAGCGAGAAGATGAACATGTGCAAAATACATAGCAATTACTGTTTTTGCCGCCATTACTGGTGTGGATGCTGCTGAAGAAGAAGCTGCAACGAACACTGATCTGCACCTGGGCAGGGAAATATAACATATCAAGATCAAATGAAATCCCATCTTACAGTTTCACTGGACTGGATCAGATTCCCAATCAAGAACCATTTACAAAACTGACACTAATCTAACTGGAAAAGATCCTACATATTACAAAAAAATTCATCATATTTAACAGATATGTCACAACACAAATTAATGAAAGTTGGGCCATTTCCACTCTGTACTGTAAACCTAAATATAGTGTGTGTGTGTGTGTGTGTGTGTTTGTGTGTGTGTGTGTGTGTGTGTGTGTGTGTTTGTGTGTGTGCCTGGGGGTATGTGCAGTGTAGCAAGGGGAGAAAGTATCGGTCTAACCATATCAACAAGGGCTTGGTGCAAGGATACCCAGGATGAATGACTTGGTGATAAAGTTAGTCTGAGCACAGCCAGCCATCCATGCAGCCCGCCTGACATAATGCAAAATGAACTCCTGCTGTTCCTGGCAGACAAAAGCTACATTGTGTGAAGTGCACACACACCACTCCAGCACACCCTCATGCAGGAAGAGTTAAACTTATGCATCTTGATGTGATTCGGCAGCTTGTGTTCTGCACATGGGAACGCAGGAACACCTTCCTGAGAACAAACGTGCTTATGCCTGATGTGCCATGTGAGCACCAGCCCCTTAACCTTTCTCCTCCTTCTCCTCTGCAGTTCAAGGAAGCAGGATCCGCTCGACCCCATACCAAATGTGCAGCCTGGCTTAATGCTGCAGGCCAAAGTCTGATAATCCCCACCGCCCCCTTCTCCCCGGCTGCCCCAAAGCATGGCTGCTCTGCCCTCTCTTATCAAGGCCTGCCTGCACTGCCCATTTCTGCAGCACCTATCAATCAACGTCATCTGGTTGTAGCAAAGTTGCCAAAGCATTTTTCCCCTGAAAAAATTCATCACTTCCTGAGCAAGTGCTTCACCACTTCAGGGCTTCTACTGTCGTGCTGCACATACTGGGTCTTTGCTTTCTGTGGTTTGGATGTAACTGGATTAATCAGCAAAGGAGGCTGTGAGTATCAGAGTCTTTACCAGCTAATGCTCAACACTCTCTACCTTCTGAATTAAACACCGACCAGAACACACTGTTCAGCCGGTGCTTGCTGGCAAAGACCTGGAGTGGGGCTGTTTGGGGGTGGGGGTGGGGGGTGTAGGCACACATTCCACCTCCAGAATCCTTGGAGAAACTCTGAAATTCTTCTACCGTAAGAAATCCGATTAATCAATGAGTGCTAAAACATTGATCAGGCTTGGAAGCAAGGAACTTAAAAGAACCAAGTCCAACCAGAAAGCAAAAGCTTCCCAGCCAGAGCAGATCAGCAGTGATCCCAGCCAACCCAAATGGGCTCTTCTCTGCACTTCAGTCGATGAGAACCGAACCAGACTGATAATTCTGGATCGACTACCCTGAGAACTAAAACTCAGAATATAATGAGGCCTTCAACTTGAAAAAAAAAGAACACAAGATTGCTGAAATGAGTTGACTAGGCATCTGAGTGACTAAATCAGCAATGGGTGAATTCCCAAGACAAAAGATGAAAACAACAGACTATGGACAACCATTTTATCAAATAACTTCTTCATACTAATCCTTTGTTTTATGTCCTCCAGGAATGATTCAATTGAAAGGAACAATGACAAGCATGTTTATCCCCTCCCACCCCCCTGGGCTGTTTGTAATTATGTGCTTATATCTGTATAATGAAGGCAGCATTTGCCTATTTTGACAACTGAAGCTTCATTTCATCTTCTTGTATCAAAGTCTCATGACGAAAACACAGAACGTGTTGCTAACTGGTTGGGGATGGAGTGGACGATTGCCCACAGTTTCATCTCCACCCTCAGACATAGATGGCTGTCCGGGAGATAATAGACCCGTCCCTCTGGGATTCCATGTCGTCATCCACGTATACACCGCACTCATCGTCGTGCCGACGGACGTGGTAGCTGGGCGGCAGCCCTCTGAAGCCGTCGTACCGTTCCTCCTCCTCCTCTTCCTCCTCCTCCTCGTCCTCCATACTGTCGTTCAGGACATCAAACTTATGCCGCTCAGCCTCGTCCAGTTCACAGCTCAGCAGGATGTCATGGGCAGTAGTAATGCTGGCTGGCACGTGAGGGAACTTACTACCCTTCTCAGCCAGGGCTCCTGACTCACTCTCACGGTGTGTGTAGAAGGGCCCATTGTTATTGGTCCCCGTGCCGTTCTTGCTGGTCATTTTGCTGGCAAAGAGCCGGGCCTTGTTGCTGTAGGAACCCTCCTCTGCGTCGCTTGAGTAACCATGCTGCTGCCGACGGCTGCGCATCACTAGCACAGCAACCAACGCACTGACCAATAGGAGGGCTAGCAGGCTACCGAGGATGGTTCCTACCAATACGCCCACATTGGCGGGGTCCCCTGTCAACTCTGTAGGGGGGGAGGGGGGGAGCACAGAAGAATAAATGAGCACCTGTTGAGGTCTAGCAGGTCTTGATCTCCATTGGAGCTGGTGGATGGTACCACATCAGTGGCATTTAACAGCTAATCTTCCCCTTTGGAGGAGTTGACTGGTTGGTTCTGTTTTAGCTGTGTTTTGGTTTCTTTTGTTTACTGGGCTGCCCCCTCATTCCCAGCTACATGGTGTGAGCCAAGTTTGCCAAGTCCACTCTTGTTTCAGTTTTGAAGAAAGAAAACAAAACAACACACTCAAAAAACGTCTGCCACACGCTCCTGTTTATCCCATTTGTCTTGTGCTGACCAGGGGAACGTACACAAAAGCACAACACACACCGCCACACAGGAGATAAAAGAAAGGAAATGACTGATAAACTACATGGTCATGCAGAGAAGGTGGGAGTTGTCCATTCACACGAGAATGCGGCACAGCTAACGCCCGTCACTTTCCTCACGCTGCACTCAGCAGATTGGCAAATTACACTGACCACAGGAAGTTGTGTGCATTCTCGCTGAATATCAGGAAAGTCCCAAACAGAGAGTGGAGAGAAGCAGAGAGACCTGCTCTAAGCAGGGCTGCCTCCATTCCATGCAACAGTCCATAAGACCTGCATAGAATGCACTGCAAAAACAGCGTTTAACAGAAGTGATGTCTGCATTAGGGGATGGTAGTCATTAAGGCACATCTGGTGTTATATATGAAGTAATCAAATGATATGGACCCACGTTTCAGAAGCAGATTTCTGTGTAAGTTAAGGTGAAGATATAACATTTTAATGTTCATTCATCAACAAAAACCATACTGCATGATTTTTTTTTCAAGGACCACTGATAACGTTAAAATAAAATCAAATTCATATAGTGCATCTAACATCTCTCATCTTTTTTCCTTGAACTGTGATCAGGAATGGAAATCAAAAACAATCTGTGTCCAGTATAATGGCCAACTGCAAAGGTAACTGATCCAAAACTTTATGGTATCATGTAATTATGTATGGCAAACCAAAGGTGTAAAAAACCTTAAGAACAGGATGAGTCGTGCTGCTCAGGTTTAAGTAGTAGAAGGACCTTCTGAGATCTGTGCAGATATCCTTGAGCAGCAAAACCAGAGAACTGTGCCTATCTCTGTGCACACATTCATGCCATTCCATTGCTGTACTCTTAGCCCCTGCTCTGGTCATACCAGCACCAATTCTGCCTCCTTAAACCTCCCCAGTTACCATGACAATTTGACTCATCATGGATTCAGGCCACTTGGCAGGTCAAGAGGTTCTTCCTGAAAACATTACAACCTCTTTTGACGATATCTTTAAGCCTACTACTCTCTCTCATGCATGTACACACACACACACACACACACACACACACACACACACACACACACACACACCATTTGCAGTGCTTGTGGAGAATGCACATCCCATGCTCCTAAGAATACTAATATGCAGACGTACTAAGTATATGTGAAGGTATACAAACTCAGACTCATTTTTTTCTTTCACTCACAAACACAAACACATACGCACACAAAACCTTTTTGTCTGCACTGTATAGTGCCTGAGTAAATCTCTCTTTCCCAGGGGGAAGAAAGAAAGAGGGCGGAACACTTCTTTGCCATTTTCTCTCCCTCATGTTTCTCCCTCTTCTGTCCCCAAACACCCATAGATGCTAAATAAATTAAACCCTAACAAGAACACAAATCAAACTGGACTCCCAGTTACATGTGAACAAAATGGATTCTTTTCAAAAAATCTATTCAAAATCTGTTCTCTTCGGAGGTGAATATGAGTTCATTTAAAACAGACACACACATACATACACACACACAACCCACTTACTTCAGCCTTTCTCACTCTCCCTGTAAGCTCCCACCACTAAGCCTTCCATAGTCTAATGGTCATCATTCATACTCAGTGAAAGAGAAGAGGAGAGATCATCTTACAAACTCTGCAGGTCATGGTTAAAAAGGGCTGTGTTCATAGTCCTAAAGGGAATAATATGGCTTAAATAAAAAAAAACAATAATTATATAACAGTTATTTCCATTCAGGTCATTTGACTGGACTAATGACATCACATGAGTGCCGATATAAGGAAACACATCTCTGCATCTGCTTTGAAGGTGTGTTCTGTTAATTATATTTATGACAGTTATTAATCTTAGATTTGAACAAACCTAAAAAAAGATAAACATATTTCCACCAATAACATCTCAGCTCAATTCTTAATGTGTGTCAAAAAAGTAGAGAACAGAATCAGTTACTGGACACTGTCCAAGGAGAGCAGGCAATGATGACACATGTGACCAAGCTGTTAGCTCTTTAGAATCACTAATGGCACCAAAGCACCTGTTAACACACTCTTATTTCAGTGGTTGCTCAATAAATAAAAATGTACAGATGAACATACATGACACAAGGTAGCTGGCCAGTGGTGAAGCAGATCTACAAATGATTACATAAACAAACTACTGGTAAAAATAAATGGTAATTGTATAACTATTGTATAAGAGCAATAACATACTAAATATCATAATAATTATATTTGACCAAATCACAGGCATTCTGATATTTAGAATAACACCTCAACCCTAAATGTGATATTGCTACAGACTGAGTCGCAGGCTCAGTGGTCTGTTGGATGGGGGCCTTGGAGAGGCTATGAGGTGCCCTGGAAGGAGCCTTCAGGCATAAGGGATGATGAACTCTCCATCCTATCACCCTCCTTGAAGGGAAGGAACCACGCGGTGGAACGAGGAGCAAGTGGTGCAGGAGGCATTAAAGCTCCTAAAGAAAGAAGCTTAAAGAGAGTGAGGCCACCGATGCACGAATCCCAGCCTCAAGGAATGATGAAGGTCGTTGAAGGTCATCACCGCACGCGGAAGTCGTCAAGGCTGCAGATGGAGAGCCTCTTGGACCCTCCTGACCTTTAGCACGCCCTTAGTTCTCGAGAGCTATAATTGCAGCGCATTACTATTCTGCAGCGACATTGTGCTAGAAAATTGTTCCGCAGGGGAAAAAGGTGTTTATTTTCCACAGCAAATGATTTTGGCTGCTCTGGCTGCAGTGACACTGCATACTATGACAAAAGAAAGCATGTGTATGTGCATAGTTCATTCCCTGTGTTTCAGCAAGACAACTGTACAGTTGAATCAGTGGAAATCAGGTTTATATAACTGGGATAATTGCCAGAATCCTGAGTCATAAAGACAATCATGTGTAATAGCTCTATAAAGGTTGTAGCTAAGATTACTTCATCACACTGCTGTCACTGTTTTAGATAAGGGGTACCTTGCCTGATCTACAGAATGTGATTACAGTGATAAATGTTTCCACATCTGACTTGATCATCCATCCAAATTTCAAACCATGAATATTTATGCCTGGCCAGGCTTCAAAGGCTTCGAAAAGTTTGTTGCACTTAGAATGACGATTTGATTAATACCATTTGGTTTCCTTATTTACATCGTTATTGCTGTTTTTTTTATTTTAGCATGAACTAAAGGCTTTAGGAACAGTAAATGAACTCCACTCCAAGTAAAAAGGCTTTTGGATAAGTAATACATTTTTAGATAAGTCATTTTTTCTGTTAAAAATTGTACCATGTTCAACTGGCCTAACTCTTTGAACCATCACAAATGCATGACTGTTCAATGGTACCCATTTTCCATACACACTGACAATAATGGGACGATTCAGTGGGCCTTTTCTAACATAAAAACTTATGCTTGACCTCAGAGTTCACAATGTACTCCGATTTAGTTTCCCATGAAACTAAAGTTACATCCCTACCATGAGACAGGCTGCAATAAAATACACGCAGATCAGTTTCCCATTGACCAGCCAGAAGGGAAGAAACTCCGATGTCATGCCTGGTGCTCGGCCTCCCTAAGTGGGATCTTTTCAGTGTGTGTTTTCACCCTGTGCACTCTGTTGTCATTTACTCAAGGGCTTATGCACACAGGCAGCTTACTGACCTCCCGTTCACTGTTAAAAAAGTCCTGACGGACGTCCTTGAAGGAAGCGCCAGCCTCTGTCCATACAAGGAGAAAATAATGCAAAGCACTGCTAGCAGCCCTGCAGTTTCAAGTTAGCCATTTTGGGGTTTCTTTTGTTTTTTTTGGATGTTTTGTTTGCCTTCAACAAGCCAAGGCAGCTGATTACAGCCAAACATTTTTTCGTGTGAATTGGTTTTAAATAAATGGATCATTATAGTGTGTAATTGACGAGGCAGCACATCAATCTCGTTGAAAGCATCGGGCCAGGCTTGTGACGAGCATGTTGCAATTTGTAATTGAACTTCCCTCCCATTCCGAGGAGATGCTAATAACCCTGTTGTCAGCGATACTTTCCTGCCAGCAAAACACACTCCTATGAAGAGGGAAGCAGTGAGCACCTCCCCCTGAGAAGGATATTTCGGATAAACATTTTTCTCACTTTCGATCTGTAGCAGCCGATAATCCTGTGGCACCCATGACAGTTCTGGTCACCCACACGTGCTGCACATCAGAGGTGTGGGTGGGGACGGTTGGGGGGAGGGGGGTTGTGAGCATGACAGAATGGATTATATCAGAGGCAAAAAGCCAGCTAGTTTACTGGTCTGTGGCTCTGCAATATGGAACAGGAGTGCAATTTGATAGGAGAGCTAACGGCTAATAACAAACCCTTTGGAAAGGTTCTTCGAAGAGCAGGCTGAATTACTGCTGAATTAGGCAGCCTTACACTCCATTGAGAACAGAGAAAAGCATTTAATCCTCTGGTGACACTCACCTCCCCTATTAAGGTGTGCTGTGGTATCTGTAACTAATGCAGACTGACCATGTATAGCGAGCTCCAGCCAGAGGTCCCATGGATTTCCACACTGACATTCAGAAACACAGATTTTTAAATGTTGTTCACAAGATGTAAAACATGTAAATGCCTTTTGCTACCAAGCATTTTCTCTTTAAGGTGGATTTGCGTTTGATATGTACTCTGGAGCAGTTGGAACCCTATAGAATATGTTAAATGCAAATAAACTGTTGCCTGTACGATACAGGACCTATTCTGAATCTGATTTCATTTAGACGTGGCAGCTTTTAGGTAGACATTTTCCCCAGCGAAAGCAAAACAAACTACAGACATCTGGACCTGCCTATGTGACTCACCAGCTATGTTGTAAGTGGGTGTTTTTCTCATGCACTGAGATAAACAAACGCCTATGCTGTAGAATCTTTATGAACACTCCAGGCAATCAGATCTCATATGAGCAAGCTCCATTAAATTAATTCCAGTGAAATATAAAAACACATGGCTTGGAGCCATAATGTATGTCCAGCTATTTATTCATGTAGTAGCAGAGGATATCAAGAGACACAAGAACTTCTTAAAGGACAGAGTACTGAATGACAGCTGGACAGGCTAAACACACAGTCAGAGACAGATTCAGATTTAACATTAGAAACCATATAAATTGGTTTTACAGGATCACTGACTTGTCACCAAATCACCCCCCTCATCTATTTTTTTTGCATGAACTAAAGATCTGACTGTACTGCTGAACATCTTCTGCTGAAGATCTGGCTCTGTGGCTGAAGATCTGGCTCTGTGGCTGAAGATCTGGCTCTGTGGCTGAAGATCTGGCTCTAGTGGTCCAAGCAGTGCACTGACATAAGGAATGCAGTATGATAATGTACCATAGCCTGCTATGTTTGCCAATGTAAAATTGGTATTTTCCTGTTCAGGTAAAAGGATAGAACTATAGGATAGAATTATAGGAATCAGTTTACTTCTGAGCAGTGACGAACTAAAAGACCTGCAGACTGAAAGACGTCCCTGACAACCTGATCTACATTTAGGACCATTTCATAAAATACGTCATCATGAAGGCCAGGTCAAGCACTACATAAAAAAAAAGGTTTGGGACAAAGTTCAAAGAAAACCTCCAGTGATTATAGCCAGCAGCCACATACTCTTGGCAGCCTCCATTCTGACATTTCATTTCATTGTGGGAAGGCAATACCTCCCTGCCTGCCCTCTTGCCTTCCCTTTTGTCTATTTCTGCCTCGTTTATTTCTTGCGGAGCTGCAGGTTGAGCCCGATAAACCCCCGTCCAGGTGTCTGGCTGCTCTGGCATTTGTCTCACCTTATCTCAGACATGGAGCTCAAGGGGCTGATTCTCATAGACTAAGGACACTATACAGAACTAAATGGCATGGGTCTCCACTCAGAACCAGAGCCAAGCGCCTGCTATGCAAAAGCCTTCTAGCTTTGCACAGAGCCTGGTGGCTAGTGCCAAACCGCAACTTGATTTTTTCCCCCTTCGTGGATATCATAGATCATGTTCCCAAAATTGCATGTGCAAATAATTCCAGTATGTTCTGATGGCTTCAGGAAATGTTGCAGCCAATGACTGCTGTCTAAGGCCAATGCATAGTCTAGGGTTAGGGTTAGGGCCAATGCATAGTCTAGGGTTAGGGTTAGGGTTAGGGACAATGCATAGTCTAGCCACCTCAAAATGTAAGAGGATCAAGACCGGTTCTCCTATAGAGCTCCATTAGTCCCATAGGGGAGGCCAAGAGCCCAGAGGCATGAAGTGGGGGCACATTCATTTGAGTGAGGCCAGGGGGGCCTGCTGCCCATTAGTGGTTTTTGGGCACACAGAGAGGGAGAGGCAAGCAATGCTGTTTGGAGAATGAAGATGAGTTTTTTTCCCCATGAACAGAATGTTCTGTCAGAAAGAAAGAAAGAATGAAAGAGAAAAAGAAAGAAAAGAGGTATTGATGTGTGTGTATATATATATATAAATCAGTAGAGGTCTTTGTCAGAAACATTTCAATGAAGAAATGTTTCTACAGGTTCCAAGAGGTCCATACAGGGCATGTCCCTTCACCCACACACACACCCACACCTTCCTTTGCTGAACTACAAAGTGTACGTGAAAATAAACAGACAAGTCAACAGTCAATGCTCCTTTTCCTCTGAAGAATCTAATTATGACCCCCTCCCCCACCTCTCTGCTTTTCTCACTGATGACCGTGGGCTGCATTGAAAAGTGACTTTTCACAGCATGTGCATCAGTGTGTGTTAGCTCAGTTTCAGAGTGTGATAGCTCAGTTTCAGCGTTTTGTTCTCTTCAAAGAAAGTAAAAAAGGAGCCTACGAAAGAGTGGCTACAACTTCAAGGGAATGTGGCACAGAAGGCTTTCTTTTAGAAAACACTTTCCCCACTTTTCTCTCTCTCTCTCTCTCTCTCTCTCTCTCTCCTAGCTGCTCCAGCGCCTTCTCAAGGCAGCAGTGGCATAACACAGCAGGGAGCACAGCATCACTCTGGGAGGTCGATGGATTCGGCTCTGCTTGCATCAGCTCTGCGCTACACTGAGGTCCATCATGGCTGTGTGTGTGTGCGCAAGTCAGGTTGGAGTCTTATCTTTGTAAGTGTTTGCTTTCAAATCCACATAAATAGAAACCTCAACATTCATAACTGCTACAGTATACAATCCCTAACAGTGGTACAGTAAACTCCACACACATACACATACATGCACACACACTCCTGCATGTAGCACAAGTTCTCAATACACTGCTATAATCCTGTTGCCGCCATGCTGTTTAAAGGGAAAACAACTTTTCCAGGCCTCAAAAGCAAGAATACATGAGGTTGTTTTTGTACAGTGAACAAGTTTATGTAAAAAGTGCTTTGATGCCTTGCCTATGTATTCAGGTGAGTCAAGCTGATATGTTCGCAATGCAAAAACCTTCATTTAAACATCTGGAGGACTGGATAATTCACTAAAGCACTTATTTACTTGAGAAATATGAAATATACTATATATATATATATATATAGAGAGAGAGAGAGAGAGAGAGAGAGAGAGGGAGAGAGAGAGATGGAGAGAGAGAAAAGAATGAGAGAGTGTGAGTTTTTGTATGTGTAGACTTGGGTGTGCGAGAGGATACTGAAGCAGTTGTGTGACAGCCCATGTATTTTGTGTGTGTGTGTGTGTGTGTGTATTGTGAATATGTGTGTATGTATGTACAGAACTATGTGGTTATGGGTGTGCAAATGGCTGTGTGTGTGGTGTGTGTATGTGTGTGTGTGTGTATTGTGTGTGGGTAAGTGTATGTGAGATCAAGGCATCAGTCCTCCCTAGCTCACTTACCCTCCCACACCTTAGCGCTCAAGTGCACCCACAGATAGTCTTTGTTCCCCAGTGAGACAATCGAAGGTTCGAGAGGATTCCCATGGATTCAAAACAAGGCCCCCACGCTGGGCCCCACGCTGGGCCCCCACGCTGGGCCCCCACGCTGGGCCCCATGCTGGTGCGCACAGAGCTCCCTGCACGGACCTTTCCACCGCGCTTGCGCCCCGCACCTTGCACCTTGCATTTCATTGACTGGACCACCAAGAGGTTGTGTTCGTCTTTTTGGTATGTGGGTGTGGGTGTGTGTGTGTTTCGTGTGAGTGTGTGTGTGTGTGTGTGTGTGTGTGTTTGGTGTTCATGGTTCATCAACGCATGAAAACACATAGAAAAACTAGCGACATTTGAAATGAGTAAACCAGTATTACCACATGCATAAAGAGAGGAAAAAAGCCTGAAGTTTTTCCCTTAAAAGAAAGAAAAGGCAAAATGAACAGACAGCTACTCTACGGATGTTAGGCATGGTGAGTAAAAGTTGAAGGGATAAAACAGAAAACAGATAACCTGGCAAACTGGCTCACACCAACCAACATCCCACACAACACCAGCTCTGGAAGAAAACATCCCTGAATGTGTTCAAAGGCACTTAGGTAGAGGAAAAGCCACCACATCAGCTGATTGGACTACTGGGGCCCCAGAGAAAAACAGCAAGGCAAAGTCGTGAGAGGGTTTCTGTTCCGAGTAATTGAAGCGTGGCACCTTAGTCTATAATGTAAGCATGCGTGTATTTTGTTAAAAAATAGATCCATGAAACAGATTATATAAGATTATGATAAAGCTTATAGACATGGTATGGGTGGATTTGTGTGTGTGTGTGCGTGTGTGTGTGTGTGTGTGTGTGTGTGTGTGTGTGTGTGCGTGTGTGTGTGTGTGTAAAACGTCCTCTCTCGGTCTCTGCTCACCAATAACCGTGGCGGTGAGCTGGTTCTTGCTGGAGCCCAGGCTGTTCCTTGCCTCACAGATAAAGGTGGTGTTCACACTCTCATCCACCTTCTGCACAAGCAGCTTCTTCTGAACCACCTTCACTGTGGGCGGCAGCTTCCCTGATATCCTGACAAAGACAGCATGACCCCGAGTCAACCTGGTTAACCCACTGGTCTCCAATTCATTTGAAATATGCTGACTTTTGGTTTACTGTCTATATTTCTACCTCATCTGCAATACAATCACATCTATGTACAACATTTCATTGGTATATGAAATCTAAAAAGCAAATAAATAACAATTTACAAGAAATGGACACTTAACATCTCTTAACACTTCAAATTATTACATCTTACAGCATAATTCAATCCCTTCCCAGAATTAACTGGTCATAACAAGAATGCAGGATAACCACAGAGTAAGGCTTCTGCCAATATGTTAAGGTTCAAACAGCAGATAGATTACTCTGGCTTGAACAAAATGTAAACTTTGAATTTCAAAACTAAGACTCTGCTAAAATGCCACCTCACTAGTACATTAGAAATATGACAGTGACTAGCTGGCTGGTTTTCAAACTTTGTTTACATTCTCCTCAAAATAGTTTGGCAAAAATGCAAGCACCCAGCAGAACATTGTTGGCTGTTGTCAGACAATATCTACAAAAGCAGATACTTTATCAGCTCCATAGCAATCAGCCTGCAGAAGCTGTAGATGGTCACCAGTCTACAACTGTTCAGTTTGAACCTGGTTGCTAGTCTCTGGGTGATACATGTTCAGCACTACTTGTTTTTACTTACTGAAAGTCATTTGTTGTGGAATGTGTTCATGTGTTCTATTGCTTGATCCAGATCATGACGAAGATTTTTGACAAGTATGTAGTTACGTATTACTATGAATTTAATGAGGTATTTAGTTTGGCCTGTCAATTTAGTAACTATGTTGGCTGTCTGCAACTTAAGTAAAGGTAGACAAACTTTACATGAAATTTTAAAGCGGGCTTTGGACTACAGGCTATGAATATGTCAACGTTCAGCAACAATTTCACTTACGTTGTCCATGTAACATTAACAACCTCTGGGTTGGCCTCTGCATGGCAGATCAGCAGGGCATCGGTCCGACCAATATACCAGTTATCATCGTATCCCTCAATCCTGACAGTGGGAGGGTCTAGAGAGACAGAGAGAGAGAGAGAGAGAGAGAGAGAGAGAGAGAGAGAGAGAGAGAGAGAGAGAGAGAGAGAGAGAGAGAGAGGAAGAGAGAAAAATAGAGCAAAATAGAGGGAAAGAAGGAGGGAGACAGTGAGAGAGGCTTTACTGCCTTGAGCTTTAGATCGACCAGTTGGCACATGATTACATGCAGCTCAGGACTGGAAAAGGAAGAGATTGAGATACTAAAGATGGAACAGTACACCATGACCTACAAAAACTCAAGAGAGCCAGAACTTGGGTGCCACTGAGAGGGGGGACATAAACATACAGAAAAGCACTTAAAAACTCCCTAATGAGTTAACAATGAAAAAAGTAGAAGGAGAAATAGAGATGTCACATCCCAAAACCAATCTGACTGGTCTTTGTGTGTGTGTGTGTGTGCGCGCGTGTCTTACACTGCACAATGAGCTTCATAGTGAAGGTCTGTGGGTGGTCCTGCGTTCGCTGGGTGATCACGCAGGTGACGTCGCGGTCGTTGTCAGCAGGTGTTGGTGCCATGCGGTACACACTCCGCACCGTCACCGTCCCATCCAGCTGTGGCTCCGACGTGCTGTTGACGTCACCAGCGACACTCGTCACCCAGCTGATGGTGGCGGCGGGTTTGCCCTGCGCCGCCTCACACTGCGCCACCGCCACCTTGCTGCCACCGGCCTGAACTGCCACTGGGGAGGCGGAGTTTCTGGGTTTTGCTGGGGGGGTTGGAAAGGGAAGGAGGAGGGCAAGAAAGTGTGATTTGAGTGATTTGATTTGAGTGACTTGAGTTGACTGACGGATGCAAAAACGGGGCTCGGACGTCATATCAATCAAACAGACATCATATATCAATGCTGCCCTGATCAAACAGACTCGCCGCTAAACTCGATATAGAGTACAATGATAATACGACAAAAATAGCTGAAAATAGAAGCACATTAGATGCAGTGATGTTCTGAGTCTATTAGCCCAATATCTGAGCTCTCGACAACTTTGTAAAAGGAGTCACCCATGATACACCATCAGCTGTCAAACGTCCTGTAGATTATTGGCACGAAAACTCCACACTGAGCCACTGCACATTAGCACAGTCGAACCAGAGCAGAGGAAGATAAAAAAGAAGTGAACATTAAAGAAGAAGGGGGGGTTGAGTGGCTGAGTGATGACGATAGAGGGGAAAATAAACTGAAACCAGATGTGCTGATATAAATTTCCGTTCGATAAGGATAAAAATTTCCAGAGGATAAAAGCCATTATGGTTCACAAACTGTTTTTAAATATGTTTACCTATTGCTATTGGCTATGGCAGTTCCAATCAAATGCTGATCCTTTGTTTGTACCGTTTTACACTCTGTTTACATCAGCCGTTGTAGAGATCTTACTCAAAACTTGTAGACCATGTGCCGTTTCAGCTGTGTGCTGTTTTATTAGCTGTAAAGCTATTTTCTGAACACTGCTGTCCAAAGCAGAGATAATGGAGTTGTATTATTACAGCCCATTGAATTCCTCTCTAGCGCTGTAGTTTTCATACAGAGCCAACCACACTGATTTCTGGCTGTTCAGATAGTGTGCGTGCACAGATATCAAAAGGATGTATGCTGAGGTTTCTAAGTGCAACAGACTTTTGAGATTTGCAACTGTCAAGAGGCTTTAGTGTCTATAACAGATATTCAGATCAGAGTGTCATGGTGCATTGGGCACCAGTCAGAGGGTCCCACCAAGTCAGAAGGACCCACCCAGTCGGAGGGACACACATAGTCAGAAGGTCCCACACAGTCAGAGGGACACAGCCAGTCAGAAGGTTCAACCCAGCAGAGGGAGCTACCCAGTGATGTGCTCCTGGTGTGTCCTGCCTCTTCGATACTACCATCACACATACTCACCAACATCCTATTCTCCATCGTCCCTTTACCTAGGAGTCAGGTGTGATTACAAAATGGCCAACCACTTACATGAATCATTTAATCCAGGAATTACTATATAAACTATATGAATAATTTTGTATGAAATCATTAATCATGGATGAATATTAACCATGCTTGCTGCTTATCTTTGAATATAACTTTGGTGCATCCGGTAGGATGTGAAAAGTTTTCTTGAAGGGCTTCTTTTTTGGACATAACAGGATAGCTCTAACCAGATGAAGTTCCTCTTAAGATGTAATCAGATAGAGTTAGGTTCTGCATGCTAGAGTGAACTCTGGGTCACTTTGTTTATGAGATGAGGTAAAGAATCAATGGCTTCAAAGATGCAAGAAATGATATATATAAAAAATAGCTGAAGAAGAAAAAAGTCCTGCTCCTGCCTGAACATCTGTAGAAGAAGGAAGTCTGCTCCTACCTGGAGAGGACAGATACTCTACTAAGTTACAACTGTCCTCAGAGTGCTGACAAAAAAAGAATAATTTTTGACTGAACTGCAAACTCTGACACGTTTTTATTTTGACTAGGAAATGGAATCTCTACAACACTAACCTGGAAAAAAAAACTTCACTACCCCGCGTTGCTAAATCATTTACTAAAATACACACTGGATCATTCTGAGAGTTGTCAGATAATCAGTATTAAATGACAGAGTTAAGTGCACACATGCAGGTTTAAAGGTTATACATGGTTTATGAAACAAATAAAGCTTAATATAAACCTCAGCAAGCAGTTAAGATTATTTCGCCAGGGCAGTGCTGATTCACACTGAGCCATGGGCCGATGATACCATTAGCTTAGTCACTGAAATGATGAAGCTGGCTTATGGAGGCCATTAACATTAAAACAGATGGCAGGCAGATTGCAGTTAGTCAACATCATATATGAGTGAAGCCATGATCCAAACTTGGGTTGATATTCTCAAGGGATAAGTCCTTTCAGGTGGTATTCTGTCAAACAGCCTCTCAGTCAGCTGATAACTAAAGCCAAGATAACAGGGAGAAAAAAGGGGCATGGAATGTTTTTGGAATGTCTTGAGGTTTGACTCAAGCTAACAGAGAGACCCCATTTTTTTGGTGTTCTACAAACATTGTATCACATTAGCTAAAAGAGGAACTTCACTTTAATTTCACTTTTAGGTCAACAGACTCACTTCTGAGAACTGGAAACCCCATGGACCCCGGTAAATACCTAAGATTTATCATATCCAAGGTTGTTTTGTGTCTTTGTAATCCAGAATTTTCTAAACTAAAACTAAAACATAAATGTCACTTAAATACTGGATTATTGAAATAAGTGACAAGCAGTGCAGAGGATTTTATTACAAGAAAATTACATTTAAAAATTACATAAAAAACTTATATGTCAAATAGTGTTTCGGCAAGAAGGGCCTGACTAATGAATGCAATAAACATTTAAGCCATGTGCTTAATAACCATGTGAGGTTTCTACTAATCACCTGATTAATAATGATGTTCACTATGTTTTGCTCACTCTAATATCTCTGGTCTTATGCTTCTCATTTTAGAATAAATTAGAATACAGAACGGAATTTAAGAGCAGAAAGGAATTCATACTAGAAGCAATAAAGAGAATTTTAAACAATATTTTGATCTGTATCCAAGTCACATTAGATCATTTCAGTCAAATTTATGAATCATAGTGTTTTATCCATTAGACAAAAGAATACTTAAAAAAATTAAAAAGATATCTGGGTTTGATAGGTTGGCAGATGCAGAGTCAGCAAATAAGTTTTTAGCACTACTGTAGCCTTACAGCAAGCATTAGAAGGAATGTCTGAGTCAGTCACTCTGTCAGCGTTACTGGCTCAAGAGTCTACAACACTGAAATGAAAATGATAATAAAGCTGGACATTTCACCAGACTTTATTCACACATCTCATTCAAAGAATGCTTGAGGACTTTTGTACCAAAATGATTTGACCTATCTACAATAAATAAAATAATTAGCTCATGAATTGTTGAATAAGTAAAAAAAAAAAAGGCATCTGCTATCTGTCCATAACATACGCCAGCATCCTAGTTGAGAGGTGTGAACTCTTTTTTTGTGTGAACTCCCTGCTCTCTGCCTTCTTGGGGATGATACCGAGTTCCCAGATCTTTGTTATCTAAGACTTTCTTATACCCTGTGAAGCAGTTGACTGACTGACCAATCAGTTTATACTTGACCCATTGAGGCTGAAGTCATGCGCTGACTGCAATTTCCCTTTCACTGCTGTAATCTCGCCTGACTGGCGCCTGGCTGCATCTGCCTTGGTCTCCTGCCCTTCAGACAGCACAGTGTGTTTCATCCGGTCGTGCAGCCCTTCCTGTTTTGATTTATGACAGAATACATGATATGGGGTGTGGGGGCATGAAATCTGACGAGAGTGAGGAGAAACAAGATCCACTGCTAAAAATAACACCTAGTCTAAGTAATTTAACACTTCAAAAAAGGGTTAAAGATAAATGTACAAGGTACAATCACAATTCTACATAAAAATGAGTTTATGTTTAAGATATCACAATGTCTGAGCTACCTTTACAGTGACGTCATGTGTAACTCCCTGGTTACACAGAGCTTTAGAAATGGACATTTTGCTTTTATGGAACCAGGTATGTTGAGAATTGTGTATTGTTAGAGTAATAACATAATATTTAAGGCAACATGTAATGGATAGATTTTCAGATTTTCAACGCAGGCTTTATAAAATGCTGTTTACTATTGTTTAAAATTATATACAGCAAAAGCTCACTGACAGCTTTAGTACTGATAAACAAGCCACTCAGTGCTCCACAGTCCAATGAGGAAATTGTTTAAGATGGAAAATACATTTCAGACATGTCAATCTTTGTGCATGTTTAATTAATTCAAAGCCTCTTTTATTTAAAAGGTGGTTTGGCGCATTATTTCTAATCTTTCAGGATGTTTAATTACACACACATGCTCCTGCAGACTATTTTTAGCAAAGGAGATTTATGAAGTTTGTAAGAATTGGACTCCCATGCTTTTTAATGAATGTGATTTGTGAGGTTTGTAAGGTTTCAACACAAGAAAGAAACTGAAGAGGAATTTTACATTTTTCAGTTCAAATTCCATTGATTAGTAATGCTGTGCATTATTATAAATAATAATAAATGAAATGCAGGGTGCGTGGAATTTAATAATCCAAAACACATTAAACATACAGGGCTACTGAAACTTTTAACAGATTTTAACTGCCCCAAAATAACAATTCATTAACTGTTTTTTTTCCTTAACGTCTTGTGTTTGGGCCAAACATCTAATATAAAAAATGAAATTCTTTTGTATTTGACATCTTTTCACTGCCATCTCCACTGGCCAGTAATAATGTGGGTCTGTCTGTTGAAATCTAGACTGAGCCTTTCGTGTCAGACATTGAGCCATCTAGGAAATGTAGTTTGAGCTGCTTACCAAGCATAATGAGGGTTGTGGTGCCCTGTTCGTTTCCACTCGGGTAGGTCGCGTACTCGCATGTATACTTGCCAGCATCAGACATGCGCACGTTGTCAATTTTGATGGAGGGGTTCTCCAAGGAGGGCTGGGTGAACTGAACCCGGCCTTTGAAGGCTGACTGTGGGAAGCTCTGGCCGTACACAGGGTGAAAAACGGCTATGTTCTCCCTCTGGCCCTCGGTCGCTTCAAAGATCCATGAAACCTAAAAGGTCAAGAACAGTTTTAAAGGAACTGGCGCAATACAGAAAATAATTTCTGCTGACCTCAACAGAACTGCACAGTGTTACTAAGGTATGTGAATACAGATGCATATGTGAATACAGGTATCTGAATACTTTAGTTCCTTAAGTAAAGTTTTTTTTTTGGGGGGGGGGGGGGGAATATATTAAATTCCCTCGTGTTGGATTGGTTTCCATATGCTTTTGTAGGATGACAGCTGGAACTACTGGTAGTACTCTGACTATTTCAGTGCGCTTACTGTAAGCATGACTGATTAACTAATTAAATCACTGCCTAAAACAGAGTTACAAACAGACCAAAATGGGAACTGACAGACTCAATTACTTATACTTTATCTCAAGTACACTGACAAACAATTGCAGGCGAGGAAACCAGCTACTAAAACTGTAATCTTTCGCATAGATTGACTGGCTGAGCGATGTTTTCAGTACCTGTGTGAGTTTAGTAGTTCCAGCATTGGTGAACTCACAGCGCAGGCTGACGGAGTTGTTTGCGTAGGCTTCCATGTTTGGCAGCACCCGCACACGCTGACTCTGAACCACTGCAGGGGGAGAAAGGGGGGGGTCATTAGGACACCCCTGCGGTACAGGAACCAATCTGGAGCAAATCAGATGCACATTCAAGGGCTCAGCTTCCAAGTACAATTCATTGTGCCAATAATCAGAACCAGGGCAATGCGCTCAAGGCAGTCCGGGCTTTGGCTTCCACGAAGACTGAACCAAACAGGCCATTGAGTGCAGACTCATTAGAAACTCATCAGTGAAACATAAGCTCCCTTCTGCCTTATGTTTAATAACCGACTATAGCTCATCGACTACCACAGCAGGGCACGTGTTTGCATTTACTACTCGAAGCACTAAAAGTGAAAACTAACCGGACTTAGCTGAACCCCCAGAGTGCTCTGCTGTCTGACGGTCGGTGATGTTTGCAAAGCTTTTTTCACCTTTTGCTCATACAATCAACAATAAGTGAAGCACGATCCTCCGTTGTGTGTATGTGCTGGCAGACAGCTCGTTCTCCATCTGTACCTCACTCACATGCTATGCTTTGAAACATAAGCAATGGTCTTAAAACATGGGGGTAAACCAAAGAAATAAAAGGAAACTTTCTGCCAAAACACAACTTTCTACCAAAACACATGGATTTTGGATCTCTTACTGGATTCACAAAAAGTCTCAAAATCAATGTTGCCGATATGTTTGTACAAAAAATAAACATAGTCTATGCTACTTTCTACTGGATTCTTACATCCAGACATGAAATGATGCTGGATAGTGGATATTGGTCACAGGAGGTGCATCATTATCTCAGATCTAGCATAACTTGGACTGACCTCACTTTGATTACTTTAGAAGTGGTGTTACAATATACATCTGCAGGGTCATAGACCTAAAAAATGAAGTCTTGAGTTGAACACATGAGCCTTCTTCAGCTTGTCAGTAGGAAGATGGGAAATGATAGTGCCATGCAGCTAGAAGTTTCAATGAACGGTCCTCACTCATTCTCTATTCTAGGCTCTTCTGGAGTAGGCAGGAGAGCTCCTACCCATAGCTACTGGAGTCAAAGGCCATCAAAGACCATGAGGGTTACTAGAGAAGTGCACTCAACCTGCTAACTCAATTAGGCTGTGACTCAGCCTAAGCACATCAGAGTGTGTGAGTGTGCACTCACACACAGGCACAGACATATGAACACACACGCACACGAAAAGACACGTGCACTTAATGCATACCTAACAGGTATGTCTGATAAACATAGTGTACAAAATAGACTTCAATCCATCTGGTTAAACACAATCTTCCAGACTTAACCTTCCAAGTGTATCAGACTAAGACAAACAAATATATCCAGGGGTTGACTAATTAAAGCTATAGTGAATATAGCTACACACACATAGCGAATATCATTTGGCACACACTGTACAGATACATTCAATTCTAAATTACCTCCCATTTAAGCTTTACCACAGCGTGTTGCTTGAATACTGAGCAATATGTGCCAACAGAGCCGACTGACATATACCCTCTAATGACAGGGCTGTGATGTATGTAAAATTTGTGTAAACCATGCATATGAATTTCAGAGAATCAAGCGATCCTAAGTCAGTGTGTACACGTCTTTTGGGGTTTTTTATGCATCTATGCAAAAACAAATCTTCATGTATATGCACATTTTGAAAGGGCAATCATATAAATAAAGAAGCCAAGACAACACATATAGGCTGTGTTGGTGTTTAAAGCAGTGTGTCTTGTTATGCAGATATGCTTTCACTCCTGAGACAGATCTCACCCAACACACTGGGCCCCAGAGGAATAAGTGTGTGTGTGTGGGGGTGGGGTTCCTTTGAGAAGTGTGTGTGTG
>JAOYMR010000004.1:5762080-5799334 GCA_025802075.1 Tenebrosternarchus preto | reverse complement strand
ACACAGATATACAAACACAGCTCCCCCCCCCCCGCCCCTCCTCCTCACACACGCGCACATGCACGTGCACACACACAAACACACATGCACCTCTAGACTCCTGCTGTCAATTGTCTCATTGATGGCACTTACCAAAACCGCACAGCACAGTTTAATTAAGGTCCAAGTAGAGACTTCAAATGAACAGCTCAAACAGGACCAGGTGAGGGGGGAAGGGCATATGGGATGGGAGGTGTAGTGGAAGGAAATGCTTGAAGCTCCTCCCACTGCCCAGTGCTGTGTTTATGGACAGCGCACACAGCTAAGCTCTAGAACTCCTGGACAGGACTCCCCTGAACAACACTCTTACTCAAAGGATCTTGCAATTCCTGGTGTGAATCCATCTCTCCCCTTGCTGCTGTTGAGGGATGATGGTGGAACGATGTGGGAAACTGTGCCCTGCTCTCTGCATTTGGTGTGAACCTCGTCGAGGTTCCTCATACTGTTCTACAGTGTTCTCAAGGCTTTGTGCTTCCTGGTGGTTAGAAGTAGATTTCTCACACTTTTATGTGTTTTTTCAGTTGGGATGTAGCATGTGATGCAGTATTAAAAGTTTGAACTGGGCAAAACCTGCAAGGCTGTAGAGGCTTTTGTGGTTGACGACCTGGGTTTTTCCACTTTGTATGTATGCAGTGTTATTATACACACACACACACACACACACAGCATGCTTGACTCTAGCATTTGGAGATTTAAATTAGGTAGCTTGTCAAATTTCCCCCTCCCCACCCCCCCAGTGAGATACATGCGCTGATTAAAAGGGAAATCTTTGGTTTGCAATTCTGAACTGAAAGCCAGTTTCCCCTTTCTCTATCTCACTCTGATTTCTCCACCTCCATCTTCCCAGCTGATCCTGGGAGTTCCAGGATATATCCAACAGTCTGGGTGAAAGGGAAAAAATCTAAATGTAATACTAGTGGAGATATGCAGAAAACTAATTATGTCACATCAGATTTGCCTTTGGCTCATACATGTTCCCCACATGCTGGATGCCAAAAGGACTGTATGTTTAAAGAGATGCCCCAACTGGCCGATTTGGCCGTCAGTCACAATCGTGCCTAATTAAAGCCAACTCGATTGGTTGATCTGTGGCCATAGAGCCCATATGTGCAGATCAAAGATGAACTCGATTGGATAGTGGCAAAGCAAAAGGGTCTCTAGGGTCAAGGCCCAGCTGGCTTTGATTCTTCTTAGGCGCATTGAAAGGCTGCTCTTCAACCGAACCCATACACAGAAGCCACAGACTTGGTCGTTACATCACGCCACCTTTCCTCTGAGCTCCACTGCTAATCTCTCCATTCTGTTTTTCAGCTACAAATGGCTTGCGCATCCACACAGACTCAGTCCCTCCCTCCCTCCCTCCTTCCTTCCCTCCCTCATGTGATTAATGTAATCTGCCACTTCACAAATCCCCCCTCATCCCACACTAAACACAAGCGTTTCTTCAGAGCTGTTGTTTTGGCCTGCATATTCACGTTGGTGGTGCTGAATGATAGACTCCAACATCATGAGATGTTTAACATTAACATCTGAATATTAGTGATGAATGTCAAAAGGATGTGTTTAAAACAAAACTATGAAGTGAAACCTGATAGTATTGTAGAAGTTTTACTGAAAAGAAAACTTGTATCAACATCTTGTGTAGTTTCAATTGAACCATTACTGATTAATAATACAAATATATATGTCACACACAGCACTCTGTACTGGCTATTGATCTATACAATGGCTTTCTTAGATTAACAATGGCTTTCTTATGTTAATTCCAATTAATTGGACATGCAAAGCAAGTTGTGAGAACCTCAATTACACTATCTGAAGTGATTAAATCCATTAAATGATATTGGTAACCTGTTCCTACCTGAACACACAGAGAATCATAAAAGAGCAAAACACCTCAATATCTTCCCTATTGTGATTAGGCTAAAATGTGCTTAAATGAGGTTTGTCTTTGTCTTGTCATGCCTTTGTCTGGTAATTCTCTAACATGGTAGGACATGTTTGTGCTTGAAATAAAAGCATCTGAAGTGCCTTATGGTTCATTCAACTTGGACCATCGACACAGATCTCTAAGTGCTGTGCATACATTTGCTTTAGTATTGTAAACTCGCTAACGAATGATTGGCTGAGATGCTGTTATCACCAGAAGACAAACTGTTGAAATGGTATGTTACTCTCAAGCATTCTAAGTGCAACACACACCATTTAGACTGTGTGGGAGTAAATGGACTGTTTGCAACTACTGTTTTGCACAGAAGGTCAAACAGCTGCCCGGGGCAAACACCACACCTAATTCAATGACTGACCTGCAACATAAAACAATGGTGTGAATGGATTTTCCTGTGAAGCCAGCCTTTAAGATGTGAAAAGCTGTGCTTAAAGGCCAAAATAACCCAAGTTACTTGGGAGCATCACCTAGGAGCTGTTCTTGGAACAGTTTATTTTATTAGTACTCACTGACTAAGCTTGGTTCTAGGAGGTGACAGGCTGATCACTGCAATTAATCCTTCTCAATACAAGCTCCCAGGGAGCTGTGGGCCATTCAAGTCTCTAACTTTCACGCTACATAAAAACGGCTTCATTGAACAAGACCTAATTACTGTAACAAACTTGATTTAGCCTGTTAGCAGCTCCAGCTCATACAATCCATGTGTGTGGGTAGCCAGGAGAAGATGGCCTTCCTTTGTTATGATGAACAATACCACAAAAAAAGAGAAACTCGATCAAAGGCAAATAAGATTTCTGACAGAGGGGGTGGGGGAGGAAAACAGAAAGGGAGAGAGAATGTGAGAAAGAGAAGAGAGAGTGTGAGGGAGAGAAGACTGTGAGAGAGGGTGAGAGAAGGGAGAGACAGCGAGGGTGAGAGGGAGAAGCTGTAATCTCGGTCATGCCCCTTGTTTTCCAGGAACATTAGCTGTGAAGAGAAGAGTTGCGGTCGCCAAGGCGACAGCTAGAAAAGAGGCAGCTGGGCGTCGGATCAACAGCTGTTCATTTTCAGCCACATCTGGCAACAAGAGCGCTCATCACCATGCCGACTGAGCAGCGCGTGCCACGATACGGGGAGAGCGTTAGCGAGGGCGGGATAAACGATGCTGCGCAGGGATCCACAACACTCCTAGCATAGTCCAGTTAACATCTCTGTGCACTGCTGCAGAGAAACTGTTGTAAGAAAAGAGGTCTCACTAGTGGGAGCTTCTTTGGGGGGGGGGGGGGGGCGGGCTCTTTCACTGTCAGTTGCAGTTTTGCTCCAAGCCTTTCAGCCTGTATCATCTCAGCCTGCTCACGCTCTCTCCCCGTGGATACAGCATATGCTGTCTCTCCATCTGCCCCCCTGTCTCTCCGCTCTGATGTTCACCCTCCTTCTCATTTCATCAGCTGCATGCTCAAAAACAAACCCACAATCCATCAAGCTGAGCCTGGACTGGTTACACGGCCTGTCCGTCCGGGTACATGTAGTGATTACACAGCCTGCGGGTCCAATCACATTGAGTCACAAAGAGCCACCAGTCCAGCCAGGATGACCTCAATCAAGACTTGCATCTCAAAGATCAAATCAAAATTTTTGCCTCATTTCTGTCAAATCAAAATGTTCAACATAGTTGATGCTTTGAACAAATTTTAGATTTATCCATCATTTCTGTTCCAGTTGTAAAACTTGTTAAGATTCCTTGACTTTGTCTCTCATGCAAACAAAGCAAAAACATGTTAACACAATTAACTTGTAACAACATGTAGGGAAACCCACCCACTGATCTATATCCTCTTTCTCATAGATTAGTGCTCCCACTCCATAAAGCTGCAGATTTTTCTGACACCACACACGTAATCCACTCAGGCCTTCCTAGAAGCAGCCCACAGGAAGTCAGCAGTACCTCTTGTTACAGCACTGCTGTGAGTCCACTGACTGGAGCTGGAAACACAAGCGTGGGCCCTTGAAACACTTGGCCGGCTCAACATACCCACCACTGGGCTAATGTGTCACTTATCCTGAAAATGAGGACAACTGAGTAGGGCAAAAAACAAACAGATCAATAAATAAGCAGGATGTACAGCTAGTTTGGGGAGGAGGTCCAACCAGCTTAGGGAAAGGCTCCCCCACCACCCCACCCAGCCTTAACTCCATGGTTCTGTGGCAGCCAGAGGATGTGGCCTCGCCAATAACGTAGCACTGTGATGTTATCTGGTGCTGTTTACAGGAGCGCATCCCCTTTTGAACAATGGGGCTATTTGGTAGCACAAAGCCACCGAGCCAGAACTCCTCTGCTTGATCTCCTGTGTCTCAACATTTCTTCAACATTTTTTGGACCAAACAAAACTGCGATAAATACTGTACATCCAAAGACGGATTAGCTTAAGACAAATGACATTTTAAAAAGACAAAAATTTGGCAGACCATCAAAAAACTGGTTTTTCATAGTTTCTGTAAAGCAGGCTACACAAGAAAAAACACACACACACTGAACTGCTGACTAGTGGTCATGTGTCAATTCCAAAAAGAGGTTAGGCTAATAGTTCCCAGTATCAGATTCCTGAAAATCAGACTCATCAAAGCAGAATGTGTCAGCACCGGAAGTCAAGCAGTTTTTCACATAAGTCTTCTTATCTTCAAAAGAACTATGGGTGAGGAATTGCGTGCTTGGAGTGTGTCCGAATGGTTTCACAGAGAACGTAGGGCCCTAGAGGTGCACACGGAAGTGTTCTGTAGGCCTCTATTATCTTCAGTTTATCACAAGTTGTTTAATGGCTCTCATTTAATCTGTTTGTTGGTTAAAGTTCACCAACATGAGATTCAGAAGCTTTTGGCTGGGAAAGGCATGTAAAATGTTACAATTTCTTATTTGTCGGCAATCAAATGGCTTTTGGGAGGATCTCTGTGCTGTGACACTTTAGGGAAACCATGTTCAGTACACATGCTGCCAGACTATTCAGACCTCCACCACTCCACCATGGCAGAGCAGGCATCCATCCAACATGTGACTACAGGTCTCGCAGTCATACTCTGAGTATGGCCCATGATCTGCAGAACAGCACAGTTGCTGGCTGAGATCAGATTCTGAAAAGTAGGCCCCCTACCAAGAAGGCCTGATTAAACAGCTGTCCCTGATCTGAAGTCAGTCAATGTGCACATCAGAGTTCTAGCACTCTATAACTGTTTTTTTTTATTCAGTGGGAAACTCCAGCAAGGCCTCCCTTATATTCATCACCATCTAGACCTCCTCCCAACTATGATTACCCCTCACGTGTTCAAACATGAACACACACACACACACACACACACACATGCACACACACACACGCACACACACACACCACTTCACATCAGCTCATTAACAAGCTCTGCAAACACCTTCAATGTCAGACTCACACTCCCTCTTTCCTGTTTTTAGATTCCTCAAGTCATAATAAGGCGACAACCCCCCCCCCACTCCCCCCAGTCTTTTCCATCAGTTCATCTCTCTCTCTCTCTCTCTCTCTCTCTCTCTCTCCCTCTCTCTCTCTCTCTCTCAGCCAGGTTCCTTTTCATTTTCTCACCCCTTTCTTCTGCAGATTCACCTCCTCCTCCCCTCCTTTTCTCCTCTTCACCCTGCTCCTCGTGCTCAATCTCCTCCATTTTCTCCGTGATGCTGTCTGATTGACTATTTTTTTTGTCCCTCCCTGGTCTCCTGCCTCTTTCCCCTGCTTCCTCTCTAAGCTTTTTCCTGCTTTTCTCTGTGCCAGCGCGTCTCCCTTTTGCCTCCTCTGTCCTCGCGGTCCTCCTCCACACCACCCACAGCTCCTTCCACTCCTCTTTGCTCCAGCTTTTCACCACAACACCTGTGCCTCATTTACTGCAGCTGAAAGGACATAAAGATTTATTTGACTCTCTTGATGATGCCAACTGGCTGATCGTTGATCAGTGAAAGCAGATTCACACTGAATACAGAGGGCATAATTTTACCGGTTAAATCTGACACCAGTTCAACAGTTATAAATGGCTCGTTGCACAGAATTATAAAACCACACTTTCTGGCTCATTCCGGTAAGCTAATTAATTAGGCAACTTCTCAACAGCAGTCTGTGCTCAATGCACACACACACACACACACGCACATGCACACACGCACACACACACACACGTGCGCGCGCACACACACACACACAAACACAGACAAATGTCTGGTTCCACTTAGAGTCCTCAGGGTATAAGCTGCCTTTAATGAAACGTCCTGTAACTCTTGCCTGTAACAGAGTCATCAAACCATCAAGAACATTTTGGACTTAGCATGTGCTATTTAACACTGTGTATGTGTGTGCGCGTGCGTGCGTGTCTTTTCAAAATATGAACTATTTAAACGTTACTCAGAAAAGTGTCACAAAACGTGAGTGTATTGGTGTTGCTCACACACATAATTGCTCTTATAAGTGGTCACAAGTTCAGCACAAAATGTAAAATACTTTAAGTACAAATACGTGGTCCACATTTTTCTCAACTGTAATTTGTTACATCACTATACTGCCATGAAAGGCCAGACATTTTCCGACTAATTACATTTTAACTTGGATTTACCAAGCTATTTAGGCAGAAATACTATAAACAAATTAAATTTTCTGGAGAAAAAACAGTGGGCCAGTGTAATTAAGCAAGATAATTGACAACTGACTATTCATGCTACTGATATGCTACATGACTATTATTAGGTACATGCTTATAAATCTGCTAATACACTTTATCTAAATTCCTATTAGACAATTAATGAGCAATCTGGCAGATTAATTCAAAGACAGGATGAACTGACACATCAAAGACTAAGGTCAGCTGATTCTGGATCAGGTTCAGGACTCAAGTGTAATTCAGCATGTGTCTGCGGGGGAGGGGCTACTCTTGGTGTCAATCATCTCAACAGCTAAACTGTCTGAACTGAATCATCGAAAACTGTCACCCTGAATGCTTCATCCGAGGGAGCATTAAAGGCTGCATCTGCCATTATAAACCTGCTGAGGCCCAACAAACCCACCAAATATGCCGTCACAGAGCGGACATACTGTTGGATCTTCAAAAGCTGTGTGTGTGTGTGTGTGTGTGTGTGTGTGTGTTCTCCTGCAGAGGCCTTGCCACACCGGAGCAGAGGTGGGTGAGTGCTGTGCTCTGGAGTCAGAAGTGCTGCTGGTAATGGAAGCGGGTCGCCTATCACTAGAAGGCTGGTGGGAACAAGCTGAATAAACAGCAAAAAAAATGTGCAAACAAATAAAAAACCTAAAAGGCTTCATTCTGGGACTTGCCTCAGTGTGGATTGCAGTTTGAACTGCAGTGCAGAAAAAAAAAGCTTTTGAAACCATCTTCATCTTCTTATTAAATGCCCATACTGGTAGTACATTAACACTGAGCATTACTAATGAGAAATAGGCTGGCAGAAAACAGGAAAGTAATTATCGGGTTGTTCACAGAGAGCATCTCTTCTGCTGTAGTCGGTAATGGTTGTCAACCAGTCTAGTGTTGCAACCATCCATGTAATGTTTTAGCACTGTGGTATCCAGTTTGGAAGATCTACCACCCTGTGGAACTCAGTTCCAGAACCCCTGCAATCATATTCCGTTACTACTGAAAGCCATGATAAACTTAATCAGGTGTGTTAAATGACAGCTGGGACCAAACCTTGCACTGCGGAAGATCTCTTTGACCGAGATGGACAACCCTACCATGGCAAATGGTTAAATCCAAATATGTGGTAATCATAACTCTGAAGTTTGCTCTGCTGGCCTGTTGTGTGGGAGTTTGACCATGATCTGAGGTTGTTATGACCAGCCTAACAAGTCAGTTAGTATATGTGCATCTTTGTGTCTGTGTGTGTGTGTGTGTGTGTGGTTGGGGGGGGGGGGGTGGTGCGCAGAGGTCAACAGCATCAGTGTCGCTTACCATTTCATGCTGCATGAGGACATACTAGCTCTCTCCGCTACGACACCACCGCAGTGGCCTTTCAAATGACCTCATGTTCTCTTTCATTCCCATTCTGGCCTGCTGTTTATTATCAGTCATATCAAACTCCATCGTGTGGGTCCGTCCCTCTAATAATGCAGCACTAAGGGAATTCAGCACACACACTGAAACATGATACTGAATCAGCACCCAATTCAAACTGTATAATATAAAATATAAATATAATAATATAAAAAGGAAAATGACGAATCAGCATGAAACGGTTTCAATTTCCCTTTATAAATCACTTTATAAATCACTTTATAAATCACTTTCCTGGCATCGTACTAATCGCATCAGAATTAAGCACTCACAAAAGCACTTGGTTTATTGCAGTTTGGATTATTTTGGGAGTCAATTAGGCATCGAGTTTGACATTGGTTTCAAACAATGTCCTGACATTAAACTGAACAGAGCTTCTAGACTGAGCATCAAAAAGTACTGAGATAAAAGTCAACCCTGGAAGCACTCCTGTGAAACTCTGACACAAGTACCAGACCTGGAGCCAGATTTGGCACAGCAGGTTCCTGATTGTTTGGTTCGACATACTGATAAGTAGATAAAGGAAACAGCACACTGTATGATGGTTTAACTCAAAGAGTGCTGGCTTTAACAACAGCCATCACACGCCACCTCATTCTAAAGGAGAACGGTCCTCCGTGCATGTCCAACCGTCCTTCCATCAAGAAAAAGCACTCAACAAAACATCTGCTTAATAAAAAATAATTTAATATTTTACACCAACTTAAATATGTTTGGGGTTTAGTCGTTTAAGGTTTAAACTCTAGTTGAGCAAAGATTATAAAAATAGAGAGAGAAAAGAAATGTCTGAAAACAGAAACTGGCATTTGCATGTAATCAGTTTCCTAAAACAGGCTCCAGTAACAACTCTGACAGCTTGTCCTAGTCTCCTACACAATGCTGTTGAGACCTGTGAAGTGTGTTGTGGAGGCCCCAGGATCTGGTTTGGAATAACCCAGTCTATAATCAATTTCTGGAGATGTTCTATATCAGTAGTGTCTCCACCACCTTTTCACAGGTCAGAAGAAAGGAATCCAGTGCAGAGAGTTATGTGTAACTATGGAAACATGATTAGTCAAGTTTTGTATTGTTTAGACATGCATGGCTGCTGAACAGAGAGGCCCATGTCAGAGCTGGAGTTAATCTATAATCTTCCACATTTCTGACCCCTTTATCTCCATAACATGACCTCAATAACAAACCTGTTCATTACAGCCTAATCTAATATTTGCTCCTCCTCATATCTCTCGCCTTTACCAAATTTCTCCATCACTTTTCTCCAGCTTGAGCTGCTCGTTTGCCATTCCTCTCTCTCTCTCTCTCTCTCTCTCTCTCTCTCTCTCTCTCTCTCTCTCTCAACATTAATAAACAGGGAGAAGCAGAGGAAAAACTGGGTTCTGTTAAAATGGACCATGCAGTCCCAGAAACACAAAGACCGACAGAAAGACTGACAGACAGTCAGACAGACAGAGAGACAGGCAGGCAGAAAATGGGTTTATGGTAGAGACAAGCCTAAAGAACTAAGAATGAGTAGACAGTACTAGGTAGAAATACAAAGAAAAAATACAGGTAAAGAAATAGTGAGAGGCTACAAAGAAATATATATATATAGAGAGAGAGAGAGAAGGAGATGAACACAGAAAAGCAGGGAGAGAAAGAGGAAAGAACAGATAAAATGTTTGGGCAGAGAATAGTATGAAAATAATACAGTTAAGCACCAAGTAAAATTATGACACAGAGGGGAGACGGTACTGATGAAGGCATAGAGAGAGGGACTTAATAGCAAACTCTAATATCCAGGCAGTGAAAAGCCCATTTGTATGGAAGAGTAGCATGAATAATCCATGCAAGGGAGCACAGTGGCTCTTCTGGGACGAGCAGCACTAGTGAGGTGTGGCCAATCTGGTGCTGTTCTCCACCCCCACCCACCTTTCCTGCCCCGCCCCTCGCTGCTCCGGTCCCCAGGCCGCGTCTATTTAAATGTGTGTTTAATCGGGGAATGTCATAGCTGTAATCACAGCTGTCATCACATAGCCAGCCCTCGTCCACCCTGTCTCTCACACGCCCGCATGCGCACGCATACACAGGGAGGCAGCCCACCCACCCCACCCCCCGCATCCTTTCCGCTTTCTCTGCATTTCGAGCTCTTTCAATCCATCTCCTCTCTATTCATTTGCCCCTTGCACGGTTTCACATGCAAACACACCGAAAGCCTGCAGCCATTTCTCCGCCTAACAAAAAGATAGACAGAGAGAGAGAGAGAGAGAGAGAGAGAGAGAGAGAAAGATGCTGTGAGGGGAAGAGGCAGGTAGAGAAAGTGGTGAGGAGAGTGTGAGTCCTCAGGACAGTGAGCTTTGAGGATCCATAGTGGTGGTGGTGATGACGATTTAATGAATTGCTGACAAACCTTGTCACAGGGAACAAAACAAAAACAAAGTGTTCACGCCTCCCTTTTCATCTGGTTTGAGAAGTATGGAAGGCAGAGGGAGAGAAATAAAAAACAATGAATAAAACAAGAGAGAAGGGCACACTGCAAGGGGAGAGCATGGTTTCCTGGGCACTGAATGTGGACATACGCCCAGAACACACTCACTCCCCCATCTTTCTCTCGTTACAATCCATCATCTGCAAAGATACACACACACACACACACACACAAACACAGAAAAGAGAGAGAGAGAGAGAGAGAGAGAGAGAGAGAGAGAGAGGGAGGGAGAGAGAGTGTGCAATTTCAATGCTGCTGCAAAGTCATGAGAGCTGAATGGGGTAAATAAGAATGCTAGAGATTTCTGGGAAAGATCCATCACTACAGTTGGGGCCTCTAGGAGAGGGAGAGAGAGAGAGAGAGAGAGAGAGAAAATTTGGATCAAAAGAGGTTTGTCCACTTTATAAGCCAGGGTATGGCAAGGATAGTGGGAACAGATATAGGCTACACCTCACTGGACTAGTTAAACCAAGCTAAACACTGGCAGAGATAAAAGCTAAAGCTAGGCTTTTAAAATTCTTGTTATCTCTACTCTCCTGTTCACCTATTGATAACCTTTCTTCACATGATTACAAACACACACACAAACACGCACTCCACTCCACCCACCAGACATGAATACAAACACACACACATACAAACACACACTCCACCCACCAGACTTAGGTTGAAAACCCCCTGTTCTTTGTTGTCTCTTCCCAATTTGTACTCTCTCTCTCTCTCGCTCTCGTTTGCATTGACTATTTTCTCACAATCAAATCACTCGCTCTCAGATATTGGTAGACTCTCAGATATTGGAAGACTTTCTTATTGTGATTCTCCCATTGCTTTCCCTGTTTCGACAACGTTACCTCTGCATTTTCTCATTGATGGCTCATCTTTCATTCCATCTTCCCCTCAGAAGAAACTCCACAATGCGACCGCCCACTCCAAAATAACCCGCTGTGCTGTGACCTCTGTTGACATCCATCTGCACAGTATCACTATCTCCTCTTCCTCTCCCCCTTTGTTCTTTTCTAGTTCCCTCCTCAGACAAACCTGACTCCACTCAGTAGCCTCCCATTAAACTGGATGGCACTTCTCAGCGAGACCTAATCATGATTTACAATACATACGGGGGAGGGATGGGGCAGCAGGAAATAGACAGTAGGTTGAATTGAAAATGCACTGACAATTATTGCAAAGGAGAACCGTGGAGAGGATACTCCACTGTTTACCCCTTTATTAAGATGTGTCAGATCAAATTGTGAGCACCACCGAAAGTGGACGGAAAAGCATCAAAGCTGGAAAGACGTGTTTAAATGTAGTCACAGTTGTAACTGCTGAACCACCTCATGGAATGCCCTGATGCACTCAAGAGCCACATTCTACATATCTGCAAATGTCCACTGCTCTTCAAAGCAGCAAAGAACAGATAATGGTAAACACAGAGCTTATCCTTCAAACACCTTTCCCTGCTGACCAGCTGGCTGTGTCTGTCCTCAGAACAGCACAGTGGTAGACTTACACAGAAAACAGAGAGATAGAGAGCGAGAAATCTTATCATGCCATGGATCATTGGAAGCACCTTCAGAAAGCATTTCAATACCAGATGTAAATGCCTGGAAGGGCTGTGAGAGATGATCCGATCAAGGGTGTTCAAGGGAAAACGCCAGGTGTGTGTTTACTCTCAAGGTGAAGGTCCGCCGCAGTGTCCTTGTTCAGAAAGCTTTGCTCCTCCTTTGCCAAGCAATAAGGCAGGAGTCCCCTCACGATGGTTTGGCCGCCAGCCTCAACATGCACTCCAAAAAATAGAAAAAACGGCATTCTGTGTGGCGGCCGAGAATATCCTGTAGCAAGACGTACCTGCCCGTAACACTGAGCCCAGGTGTACGCAGTACAGAGTCTCTTAAGTATCACTGTCGAGGAAGCTGTTAAGTTGAAATTGCACCTTGGGCAGTAGCAAGCTAACAATGGCAAGTTTTGAATGCTGATGAAATATGCACAACTTGGCCAGCTAGCCAAGTTAGTCAGGTTTGTGAATGCATTCAGATGCTTCCATATGCACAAGTACCTTGACATCTCTTTCGCTGCAATGCTACTGAAAGCCTGTTGCCACCCATTGGAATTTCTGATATGCTGCTTGACAACTACTAGCTTTGGATACTGGAGACTCACTTTCCCTACGCCAGTGAAGTCACTGTGTCATTTTTTGTGGCGCTCAGCCATTTCACCAAGTGCAAGCATCTCCTGAAAGCAGAGGCCTGTTTTACGGTTGTGAGGACGTGAGAAGAGAAGGGGCTTGGCTTGCTTCAACAGGAAACAAAACTAAGTTGAATGCCTTAGAAATTTGTGGGGGACATGAACTCCAAAACATAGAAATAGCAAAGTTTAAAGAGCTGTGCATGGATTGTGGAACCTCTGACACAAATTTTTTCCAAAATGAAACATTTTTTTTTCCCCAATTTAGAATGACAAAGTAATCATCCTCTTTTATACATGTTTGTATTAGAGAGAGAGAGTGTTAGTGGGTAGGAGTCACTACATCTTGCTTATTTGTGCTGGTTTGTGCTGGTAGCTGAAGTGTTCGCATGTGCGTAAAATTTGTTAAAATCTGGGTGGGCAACCAGTGCTGATATCACTGTATAGGAGCTAATAGACTAAATAGATGCTGAAATAAAACATCAGAGAACCTCTTGGGAAGGCATATCAAGATTAGCCATCTACAACACACACCAACACATAAGCAAGTCCATATCTGAGTTGTCCCTGAACAATCTTATAAGGAAGTTGTCCATGATGTTGTACTTTAGATCCATTTAGATCCATTCGTTATTACCATCACATCAAAAGTGTGCCCCAAGATATCATGGGAGTTCATGATAATTCGTTGTATAACAAACTGAATTCAGAACTGTTTTATTCCCCACACACAAATGCCCTTCTTTTGTCCTCAGCAGTGAGGATGTCAACTGGTTCTTCAAAGTGATACACTGATTACGAAAGCAATGTACCTTTTCTCCTACTGGACTTCCCCTTCAAGTAATCAAACAATTACTTGAATTGTCATAATTTCAAAGAAGCTTTACATTCTGTCAAACAGGTCTGACACACTTCTTAGAAGACAAACAGGTCTGACCTTCTGCTTTTTAAAAGACAACTATGAGCTGGAAGACTGAAGGACTTTTTGCTGCAAGGAAAAAAACAGTGGAGAGGCTGGTCTGGAAACCTGCCCGAATCACATTTCTAATTATTAAACACAAACTAGAATAGAAACTGACATGTGCTGTTCCTTTAGACAGCATGCTTTGTTTCTAAGTACTGCCTCAGACTCAACATTATGCCAACTTCCTAGACTAAAATATCAACTAAATGACTGAGAATATATAATGCAGAGGGAAGTCTAGCTAATATAAACACATAGCAAAACTTTACAAGGGAGTAATAAGGTTGATTCTTAAGAACATTTTCTATTGTGTATTGATGTAAAATTACCAAGTACAATTACCAAGTGTTTGCTGGAAAACATGGTGGACAAACAAAATCTAGCCAAAATCACTTCATGATGTTTGGCAGTAAAAAGGTTCATGGAAAGGAGCATCCTCAATTTTTCTCTCTTTCTGTCTTTCTTGGAATGGCGAGGTGGGTCAGGGCGCAGGACTTAGACTGAGAGAGATAAGATAGTGTAGCACCACAGGCTGTCATTCGAGGCAGCAGGAGATTGATGTGAGTGCAGATAGTCTGTCAGAGCTCTCAGCAGGAGCTTGATTGAGCTGTGTGGTAAAAACCAGACGTATTCCAGTACAGGAACTGCCAGCTAAACTCTGAACACACACACACACACACACACATACATACACACACACACTCAAACTTACATGCATAGCTAACCCTCACAGAACATCCATTTGCCCAAAAATGTAAAACTAGTGTGTACATTTACATACATGTATACAAAAACATAAAAGGCATGCTCTTCAAGTGTGAGATGAATGACCATTCAGATAATAGCTATGGTACTCACAGCTCCAAATGCCCCCATCACCACTGGGAGAACTCTATTGTCTCTATTTCTTCTCTCCGTTTCTTCCAACTCATCATATTTCTTCCTGTTTCCATCTCTTGGGACCACTGCTGCTTACTGCATCTTGTCAACTATTATCATGTCTGGTTGGTTTCCCACTACTTGTCTATCTGTCTGGATCTGGAGGTCCCACCGGATCTCAGCCTTATTCTCCACCACTTTCTGCAGTTCCTCCCATTTTAATTTGGGGGTGGCTAGCTCATATGCCTTGCATATGTTTCTGTACCCAATACCTTAGTTTTGTGCTTTCCATACCAGCATCTTACCTAGCCATCCTGCTAGGTGCTGGATTGTCTCCTAGGCCTACAGTGGAGGTACTTGCATATTGATGTCCTTATTGTTTCTGTCTCCCATTTCCTGTGTATTTTTAGCTGTTCTCCAGGCCTGTTAGGTCATATTTACTATTCTTCTTTTAAAGCTTACCACCAAGCTGTCAATTCTGGTGGGGCTGATCAGTGAGTCAATGTCCCTTCCCCATCTGTCATCCATGTACGTTTCCATTCAATCTATAACCATTCTCATTATGTAGCTGAGAAAAGACAGGAGTCAGGCCTATGCAGAACATCCAGTAGCCCACATACCACAAGGGCTACTATGCTGGAAACACACCACAAAACATGCTGTTTTGAAGATGCTCTGACCCAGTCATCAAGCCAGACTTGGCCCTTGTTAAAGTCACTCAGATCCTTAAGCTCAGCCATTTTTCCTGCTTCCAGGACTGTTCACTTGCTGCCTAATTAATCAAACCTTGACAGGTGCCACTGAAAGATAATCACTGTTATTCACCTCACCTGTCAGGGGTTTCAATGTGGTATCATATTATACAGGTGCTGGTCATAAAATTAGAATATGATGAAAAAGTTTATTTATTTCAGTAATTCCAACTCCATATTAAGTCATTACACATAGACTCATACATTTCAAATGTTTATTTCTTTTAATTTTCAGTTAATCGATTATTATAACTGACAACTAATGAAAATCCCAAATTCAGTATCTCAGAAAATTAGAATATTACTTAAGACCAATACAAAAAAATGATTTTTAGAAATGTTGGCCAACTGTATAAACATGAAAAATATGAGCATGTACAGCACTCAATATTTAGTTGGGGCTCCTTTGGCCTTGATTACTACAGCAATCCAGTGTGGCATGGAGTCGATCAGTCTTTGGCACTGCTCAGGTGTTATGAGAGCCCAGGTTGCTCCAATAGTGGCCTTCAGCTCTTCTGAATTTTTGGATCTGGTGTATCGCATCTTCCTCTTCACAATACCCCATAGATTTTCTATGGGGTTAAGATCAGGCGAGTTTGCTGGCCAATTAAGAACAGGGATACCATGGGCCTTAAACCAGGTACTGGCAGCTTTGGCACTGTGTGCAGGTGCCAAGCCCTGTTGGAAAATGAAATCTGCATCTCCATAAAGTTGGTCTGCAGCAGGAAGCATGAAGTACTCTAAAACTTCCTGGTAGATGGCTGCATTAACCTTAGACCTCAGAAAACACAGTGGACTAACACCAGCAGATGACATGGCACCCCAAACCATCACTGACTGTGGAAACTTTACACTGGACCTCAAGCAACATGGATTCTGTGCCTCTCCTCTCTTCCTCCAGACTCTGGGACCTTGGTTTCCAAAGGAAATGCAAAATTTACTTTCATCAGAGTAAATGAGTTATGCAAACATAACTTTGGACCACTCAGCAGCAGTCCAGTCCTTTTTGTCTTTAGCCCAGGCAAGATGCTTCTGACACTGTCTATTGTTCAAGAGTGGTTTGACACAAGGAATGCGACACCTAGAACCCATGTCTTACATACATCTGTGCGTGGTGGTTCTTGAAGCACTGACTCCAGCTGCAGTCCACTTTTTGTGAATCTCCCCCACTTGAACACTTTTTTTCTACCACATCTTTTCCTTCCCTTCACCTCTCTATTAATGTGCTTGGACACAGAGCTCTGTGAACAGCCAGTCTCTTTAGCAATGACCTTTTGTGTCTTGCCCTCCTTGTTCAAGGTGTCAGTGGTTGTCTTTTGGACAACTGTCAAGTCAGCATTCTTCCCCATGATTGTCTAGCCTACAGAACTAGACTGAGAGATCATTTAAAGGCCTTTGCAGGCATTTTGAGTTAATTAGCTGATTAGTGTGTGGCACCAGGTGTCTTCAATATTGAACCTTTTCACAATATTCTAATTTTCTGAGATACTGAATTTGGGACTTTGGGATTAGTTGTCAGTTATAATCATCAAAATTAAAAGAAAAAAACATTTGAAATATATCAGTCTGTGTGTAATGAATGAATATGCACGCTTCACTTTCAGTTTTCACTTTTAAACTGATTTTCAAAACACAAACACACGTACAATTAATTGTAGATGCACCTTCAGCAAAATGGTTCTTTCAGAACCTTAGTCCCTCACCTTTTCAAGAGCTCTGCACATTTGAGAATTTCTTCAAGACTGATAGAAAAGAATCATAGGCGGCTGCGTCATGCAGCTGGAGATCATCACTAGTGTGGAGCTGAGGAGGACAGTAAAGGGTGGCTACTTTGAAGAATCTAAAATCTAAGATAAACAAATATTGATTATCACAGCTTATATGTTACATATATGTTACATACATATGTGTTACTTCATTGATTTTATATGTTTGTTTTTTTATTGTAGAAAATACAAAAAATAAGCGATGAGTAGGTGTGCAAACGTTTTGACTGGTATTGTATACACACACACACACACACACACACACACACACACACACACACGGTTTCCATAGAGACAGGAATTTTTTTGGACAGAGGTCCTTCAACAACCGTGCAAGCAAAATGTCATCTCAAATTCCTAAAATTCCTCAAAACACATAAGCAGTAACATTTAATTACATACAAGCTACATCACTCACAGAGACAAATATCAAAACGTACAACAGTTGTCCCACACAAGAGACACCCAGGCAGTAGAACACAGTACTCAAAACATGACACATCAAAACACAAAACGTGAGCACTTGCATAACTTACAAAACAATGGTGCCAGGTGTTTCCCTAAGAGTAGTCACATCCGTCTTCTAGCCCTTTGGTCATAAAGATCATGATAGTGGTTTATCTACGGCATGTCTGGTTCTGTCCTGACTAACCCTCTACTTCACTGGAACTGCAAACACGTGCGCACAAGCACACTCGAGCCACGGCAAAAAAAAAAAATCTTATGAAAGGACAGTGGAAAAGAGGCAAATTGGGATCAAAATTTCAGATGAAGGGAAAAAAAGAGCGATAGAAGGAATAAATCCATCATGTCGTACACTGACAGCAATCCAGCGATAACTGGAGGGGGAGCAGCGCTTGGGAATGACAGATTAGTGGGTTGTGCAGGAAAGAGATGGGCGCACTGATCTGAGCGCAGTGATGAAGAGAAGTCTGGTGCCTCTTGACATTATCGTTTACAATATTTACATACTTTGGGTATGAGGCACATGTACTGCATAGTTAAGGCAGACTGGGAGAATCCAGAGGAAAGGGACTAGAAGAGGAGGGGGGGGAGTTAAGCGTAATTCCCGTAGTCAAACTCTAATTAAAGCAAAAGATGTGGGAGGCTGACGGCTGACAGTAAAGCAGAACAAAAGAAAAGGCTGAAATGAAAGAGAGAAAAAAGAATGAAAGAAATTAGAAAACTGCAATGTGAAAATACAGTAATGTCTTAATGGGCATGTCTTATGAATTATCTAGTGAATGAAACAAATACTCTCAATTATATTCTTATAATATATATTATAATATATTCTTATTTATAATAGATATTACCATCAAATAGCAGTTTAGACAGTATTGCAAATAGACAGTGCTTGGAGTGCTATACTATTGCCATAGATAATTAAACAAATCATCAGAAGTAAAGCATTTTTTATTTTACTTTATCTTGCCAACCTAAAGGTTACAGAAGTCAGTGATGATAAACAAAAGATAAAAAAAAATAGAAAGAGAGAGAAAGAGCTACAGCCAAGCAAAAAGAAGGTATAGAATCACAGCAAGGAATAGAAGCTGGCAAAGACAGGGGGCAGAAAGCCAATTTAGCTTTCACAAGTAATCATGCCGGTAAGCCCTTTTACTGCGGAAGGGAAGAGACATGCTTTTATTCCTCACCAATTTCAACAGCTTTTGGTCTAGCTAATACATTTAAGACTGTGCTCTGTTCTATAAACCCATGGCGCAAATGCTTTTCGATCGAAACCAATTCCCTGGCGGCAATTGGTAGAAAACGCCAGCGCCCTTACGACATCAATCCAGGGGTACTGGAGCGCAGTGCGCAACCGCAGAACCAGATTTTAAAGGCCACGGCTGTGTTCCTTATTTGTGTAAACAGGTTTTGTACACATCTTCACTAGGCTTGGGGATTTGGTGGGTTATCAACATGTGCATGTTTGTAAAAGGAAGTGAGAGAAGAAAATGTAAAGACAGAAAGGAAGAATCACTTGTTGAAAAGTGAAAGTAAACAAAAGGCAGAATAATGATAAAAGCAATATAGGAGACGAGTACTGAGAATAAACGACAAAAAAGAAAGATAGAAAGAAAAAGAAAGAAGCCAGAGAGAGGGAGTGTGCAATTACACCAGAGACAGGGAGTATGCTATTACACTAGAGATGGAGGGAGTACAGTATTACACTACAGACAGAGGAAGTACGATATTACACTACAGATAGAGGGAGTATGCTATTACACCAGAGACAGAGGCAGTACGGTATTACACTACAGACAGAGGGAGTACGGTATTACACTACAGACAGAGGGAGTTTGCTATTACACCAGAGACAGAGGGAGTATGCTGTTACACCAGCGACAGAGGAAATATGCTGTTACACCAGCAACAGAGGGAATATGCTGTTACACCAGATGCAGAGGGAGTACGGTATTACAATACAGACAGAGAGAGTATGCTCTCATACCAGAGACAGAGAGTACAGTCTTACACTACAGACAGAGGGAGTATGCTATTACACCAGAGACAGGGAGTATGCTGTTACACCAGATGAGTATACCAGAGACAGGGAGTACGGTATTACACTACAGACAGAGGAAGTATGCTATTACACCAGAGACAGGGAGTATGCTATTACACCAGATGCAGAGGGAATATGCTGTTATACCAGCAACAGAGGGAGTATGGTATTACACTACATACAGAGGGAGTATGATATTACACCAGAGACGGAAGGACTATGCTATTACACCAGAGACAGAGAGAGTATGGTATTACTCTACAGACAGAGGGAGTATGCTGTTACACCAGAAACAGAGGGAGTATGCTGTTACACCAGAGACAGAGGGAGTATGCTGTTACACCAGAGACAGCTTTGAAACCGCCTGTAATTGCGTCGTCTTGCTCTGTTGCCCATATAAGGTAATGTAATGTTTGAGTGAGATGGGCAACATGTATAGAACTGAAACTCACACTAACATATACACACAAACTATGTAATTAGATAACCACACTGATTACAAGAACATTAACAGTCAAAAATGCAAATACTAAGAAATAGGCACCACAGAAGAAATGGCAAAAATGCCAAACACACACACACACACAAAAACACGCGCATGCACGCACGCACACACGCACACACACACACCAACCTTGCAAGGTTGCACATACTAGGAAGCCGTCCAAATCCCTGAATCTTTGTGCCTGTGGTCATGTGACACTCTTTAATCATTTCCAATTGTACATAATTGCTCATGGTGCTGTATTGATCAAGAACATTAAAACAGTGTGTGTGTGTGTGTGTGTGTGTGTGTGTGTGTGTGCATGAGTGGATGTGCCTGATGTCTCAAGACAATAGACAATAATTCCCATGTCTGCAAGCACGTTTTTCTTCTCGGGACATACCCTAGTATATACATAAGCTAGTATATACATACCCTAGTATATACATACCCTAGTATATACATACCCTAGTATATACATACGCTAGTTTATACATATAACGGACGAACCAATGCGCACACACACACCCACAGCCTCTGGCTACTTGCTTCCTTTTCTTGTGCGAGCAGTATGTTGCAGGTGCTCAAACATGATCCGAAGCCTCAGACCAAGAAAGCTTTAATCCACAGGAGTCCCACTCCCTATGGGTTCCACACCTGTGGACCTGGCACCAAGGCAGCCAGTGAGCCTGGCACCAAGGCATATGACAGGCTGCACTGCATTGCCACCAAGCAGAAAAGCCCCGCATCATCAGCCTAGGTGGCATCCCAGCTGAAGGCTTCCTTCCACTGCCAGAGTAGAGCACTGCACACATGGCCTCTGACTGGCATGGACACCATGTACAAAAGGCACCTTCTTGATAGTCAGTGGAGATGATGAATGTGCCAAATTAGGTTTGGTTGAACCTATGACAAACATTTCTGGCACATTCAGAAAGAACTGCATGTTGGTATATATAGCATTATGTATGTGTTTTAGCATTAAGTACCGTATGTGTTTTCATTGTTACTTGTCTTGTCATCACCGAGGGATGGTGAGGAACGTAATTTCGATTCCTTTGTATGTTTGGTACATGCTAAAAGAATTGACAATAAAGCTGACTTTTGACTTTGACTTTGATATACACATTCACAGGGTCTAAAGTTTCTATTTGTATTTTTTTTTATTTGAAACTATGTATGAAAGCAGCAGGTTAACGAAAACTCTGCGCTGGAAAATGAATATTTAAAAACACTGAGCCAATGGATAACTGGCACATTGTGATATTTTAACTTGCTCAAAATGCACAAACTGGTGAAATGAGTGAATGAGTACAAATACTTTATTCAGTAAACACTGTCTGCCTTCTGTGACTTATCTACTGACTTATTACGTTATCAAGAAAAGGTTTAAAAGGTAAAAACTACAATAAATAAATAGCTATTAAAACATTTCATTATCTGGATGCGACATCGGCTCTGTTCTCAGAAACAAACCTGCTCCTCTGGTCAGGCTGCATGATTTATATACATGAATGAGACAATGAATATAATTTAAAGATTAATTTGCATGTGCACACAGAAGAAGGGGTTGTATTCAAATTATTGAGGAGGTTTCAGGGTCAACACCCTTGTGAGGATGCTGAAATGTGAGAAATATTTACCATTTCCTGGCAAAGAGAGTCTTTTACCTCATTTGTCTCACGTACCAAGTCCACAACCAAAAGGCAAATAAACTACAAAAAGTACACTTGAAAATAGAATGATAAGCATATGAACTTGCTTTGATAGTGCAGTTCTTTGCTACACATGAATGAGGACCAAAAGGAGGGCCGCCTCCTTCCTGTAGAGGGAAGGGTGCTGGAGTTCACACCCACCAGACCAGAGAATCAGCACATTATCACACAGCTGAAAAGTTCCACAAGCAGCATATTATCACAAAGCTGTAAAGTTCCTCAGGCTGTAGCAGCTATGAGTCCTGTCAAACATGGAGTGACATGGAAAATACGGACAGGCTAAGAATTTAAGAGCCATTGGCTGAACAATATCATTGCAATCCTTTATGTACATCATCTGTGTGTGTGTGAAAGTGTGTTGGTGAAAGTGGTGCTCCAATGAACACCTAAGGACAAATATTGATGTGTTCAAGAGCCATTCCTGTAACTCAGTTAGATTCCTGTAACTCAGGTTAAAACAGTTACCCATGTTTAGAACTACACATGACAAAATAAACTTCAGCCAGTCAAATGAATAAATCTGAAAGAAAAATCACACAAATACCCAGACAAGCAAAACTCACTCAGAAAAAATCAACAGTTCCCCATGGAAGTAATTTTCTTTACACTAAAACTGGCATGTCATGGAAACTTTCAGAAGCATTAGCCTCTCACCCTGCCACAGAAAGCCTTGAAAGTGACACTGTAAAATTCTGTCTGGGATTTAAGGCTTGAGCTTGAGACATGCATGTCATTTCAATTCTCCAAACTGGCCATGAACGCAAAAAGAAATACATTCCATTTTTGTATTTTTTCTATTTTTCCCAAAGTCTCTAAACAACTACTTTGTTTCAAATCATCCTCCATTGCCCTAGTCGTCAGAGAAAAGAGATTAGAAAAATTAAATGAATGAGAAAGTTTTCCCTCATTGGCTTCCCCAATTGCACATAGCCTTTTATCTCATTCTTTTCAGTATTCCCACTGTTACATCTGAGATTACAGGATTTAAACAGAGAGCTTTCAGTAATGTTCCAGTCTGAGGTGAGCTTGACATAATGTTGCTCATGCAGTGACATTATGCATAATCATGCAGTGAACGACTGAGACAGTGTAAAGCCAGCCTGCCTTTTCTTCAACAATGCAAGGTGTGGTTTAAAACAAGGTTAACATGGCTTTGTAAAGCTTTGCCAAAGTAAAAAGAAAGTTCATGACAGAAAATAGGGGGTGAAATACACATATGTTATCACCTGTAGCAACACAGCTACCAGATTAAAACTTAATTTGCAATTAGAGAGTCTGCCAAGGGAGCAGCAAGCTTCTTCAAAATGAAGACAGTAACTAAAACCGCTAGTTTCTGCTCAGAAGAGTGAAGAATGATTCACCATAACCTACACTCCTGCCCTGACCAGCAACAGGCCCATTAGTGCACTGCCCACAGCCACTGAGCTCAACACAGGCCTTCCTCAGCACCTTCAATAGCTATTACACCATTATGAAGATGGAGATGTTTCTGTCTTTTTCAATGAGGGGGTCAGATATGAGAGAAAAGAGTAAAGACCACAATGGACAACCAAAAAAAAATTTCTATGAGTTCCCAGGAATATGGACAGGTAAAAAAGAGCATTATTTTCAAGCCCACAAAAATGCATCTCCTTCACCTTTGTTTCACCCAAGAGCTCTGGTGGGTGGCAGGGCTTCAAGGCTGAGGCACCAAGAAACCTCTAGCCAGCACTAATGTGAGCTCTCAGTACAATAGGCTGGCACAGCCCACCGTATGACTCGCTGAACGCAAGGATGAGAAGGGGACATAGATAGATGGAGGGGGAGGGGCGAGACTGAAAGCAAGAGAGCAATAGCTCTCACATGGGGTGGGAGAGAGAGAGAGAGAGAGAGAGAGAGAGAGAGAGAGAGAGAGACCGACACTAAGCAGATCTTTATAGCTATGGCGCATGCTCCAGCTGTGATACAGATCTATAAAACCTGTATTGCTTCATCATATGATGAGCAAGATTGCACCTGTCACATGTAACTCAGTGCTGCAAAATATCCACTGCTGGGAAGAGAGTTTGACTTTCCAGTCATTTCTAATTAAATCAGGCCCTGAAGAAGAAAAAGCCTGAGAGCCTCAATTCCAGTTAATGTTGTATGTGTGAGTGTGAGGTATGTGCTGACGCAAAGAGGTCAGACAAAGACTTCAATCTAAATACTTTTGCTGAAAGCAGTCTCTGAAACCTCGTCCTTAAAAACAATGGGGATGGTGAAGGCACGGCTGGAGGGGTTTGGAGGCTCTGAATTCACCAATTCCTAAAGCTAATGGAACAAAGGCTCAGGATGAAGGTCTGAATGCTTCATAGAAAGAGAGAGAGAGAGAGAGACAAACAGACAGACAGGGAGAAGGGCTGTCAGCATGGGGCACTGAGAAAAGTCGGTATTGTTTTTGTGGTTGTGTCAGTGTAAAAAAAAAAAAGAGCAAGATAAGGTGCGGGACGTGTTTCTTATAGTGGTGCTGGGTTTTATCTTTCACTTTATGTTTTCTGTCATGCACAAACCGAAGGACATTATACCCACGTTACCTCTTGGCAAACAGTGTATGGTGCAGGAAGGAAAAGACCTATTGTTTTACGAATAAAGTGCCATTGTGTTAAAGGCACCGGTGGAAGTAGCGTTGGTGATGCAAGAAACAGAAATATTTTTGAGTAGCAGGATCCACATTACAAAGCAACAGAGTTTGGGTCCTTAATGGCTTTTCAATAAATTAGTTTCATTATTAGTTTTTGGTACTTTACAAAGTTTTAAAACGAGAACAATAAAACAACAAAAATATTTGACAAATGAGAACTTGGTTTCTTCTTGAGAGCCACTGAAATGTATTCTCTAGCATTCAGAGAAATTACAAGGCGCATATATTCAAGTGTAACAGTGGAACGTTTCAAGCATGGACGATGGTTCATTCAATTGAAACCCACTCCACGTTGTTTTGCTACAACACAGAACCTAATACAATTATCTTCGTCTTTCTTCGCCTGCCCCCCCCCCTCCCTCCCTCCCTCTCTCTCTCTCTCTCTCTCTCTCTCTCTCTGTGTGTGTGTGTGTCTTCTCTCGCCTTATCTGTGCCGACCAGGTATCACCATACACGACCATATGACACCGATGCCACGAAAATCCACCAAATCGGATTGATGTTAAAACCGTGCCAGAGAATCAACACTACAACTTCAACAAGAGCACAAAAGCTTCCACAAGGATAACGTTTAACACGGACCAAAGGAACTTAACACTTAATATTGAGGACAACGGTTGGCTCTACATATGTCGCAACTGGATTGCTGTTTATATTGGATTGCTCTATAGATTGGAGTTTAATGTTTTGCCATGTCTGGATAAGAGACTAGGATGGCCAGAGCAACATCATCAAACCCTGGGTGGCACTAAACACCCTGTTGCGTGCACGCTACTTGGCGCCATCCAACAATTGACTAATTATAAACGAGAGGGGTTTGTGTGCAACAAAATGTAACAAAAATGTTGGTACAATTATGACTTTCGGGAACAATTTTTTTCGGAACGTGAGACTATTAAGAAATACTCCCACCTGCTGCCTTTACACGGAGAAAAATACATACCCTGGGAAGCCACACCTTGCCTTAACATGGCGTACAGAAAATAAGTATATGGAATGACAAGGAGTTGTTCCGTTTTAACGGTGTGAACCGTTTGTGAAAAGCACCCAGAATTCATTATACAGTTACGTGCACAAAAAGTCTGCAACATGTGTGCAAGTTGCGAGCCAATCCACACGGGACGGTAGACTTTACGGGTTGCGTGTACTGCACTGACCAACTGTAATTAAAATCGTTACATAAAATAGTGTAATGAGTAAACGAAATATTTAAATGTTACATTACCTTGGCTGCAAAGAAGAAATACGACAAGAATCGGCCAAATGTTCCTCATTTTAAAAGTCGAAGCCGCTAGTAGTGTTTCACAATCTTCTTTTAATGTGCGCAGCTCGATCATACAATCCTCAACCCCAAAAACTCTTATCATAAATGATCCTCGCGCGACGTTCACCGATAAACGTTAACCAATACAAGGCAGACGAGCAAATCCACCGAATAACTGAACAGTGATTAAATTTTGCCCCGCGAACCGGCGTTTTGTTTTCTCGTTCTTGATCTACAGTAATCGACAAAGATATACCACGTAAAACAGCTAAAGCCCTCCCCAGTTCAGAGCGGCCGGTATGTCTGCAGGTAGGTTACGTCCTTCATATGTTCGTGAAGATAAAAGGCGCCTGAAAACAAGACGATACACTATTGCGTAGAGCAGAGACTTCTTACACTAAACATTGCTGCAGCAAGTGTAGTGTGGAGCCTGAATGTGATGTCATGCAACGTCACAAAATCCGTTGACCAAATCGAAAGAATGGCATGGTATGGTATGAGAAGCTTGTACAACTTCATGTGGTCGGAGAGCCTGTCAGTCTGGTTACAAGGGTATTTCCATGATGAAAGTAGGGCATTGGTCCAAAACACGCAGCTATTCGAAAATGAAACCATTCTCGTTACGATAGACTATCGATGAAAAATACCTTTCTCAGTTTGTGAGACAAACTGGAAATAATATAAAGAAGTGGACATTTTATGTTCTATATATATTCTATTCATCTATATATTCTATTTATCATTAATTATAAAAGCGTTTACCTAGAGCTTGCGTCGTACGGTTAGATTTTGTATAGCTCAGTGAAGTTACAGGATCTTTTAGGTGTTTATGTTCCTGACTTTTAAACAGTGTGTCTAAATCAACAAACATATTGCCAACCATCTTATTATTTGACCAAAATAGTGCAGCTAATTAAACAATTAATAAATCGGGGTAGTGGACTGATGAATTCGGTGTTACCCATCGACTGCTTGTTCACACCATGTGCATACTAATCACTTACCTCGCTATGCCATCTGTTGACAGTTCAATGCTACTGCGTACACATTTATATTGGGCTTTCTTGAGCGCTCGTGTAAAAATCGCAACATTTCTGAAATCAGCTCTGCCTTGGATGCAGAACGACCTTTTCAGAACGGTTAACAGTCAAAGTAATTGGTTAACAAGCAATGGGCGGAGTTTTCTATGCCACACGTTCACTCCACTTTATGGGCTCCTTAAGCAGGTCATTTCTATTCCCTACATAGTAATCACATGATGTGGGTCAAGGGAACTCCAGCTGAATAAATTCATTCATTCATTCATTCATTCATTCAGAATGCCCTGAAGCACTGCCACACAGAATACATTATTTGTCTTGTATTTTTTGTTTCTCTTTAAAGCTGGGCAATTAAACAGTTTCTTTTTGGCCAATGTGGCTAAAGTGAGTGGTATGTAACCTTGGCCCCATATTTATTTAAAATCAATAACTAGTTTGTGTTGGCTGAATAGTTTGGTAAATCTCAAGATAAAGTTAAATTCACTTTCCAGTTTACTTGAAAGCTTTTCTGAAGAAGTTTCTTTCACATCATTGATAGTTTTCATACCAAATTTTAAAATTATTAAAAGCACTGAGAAGTCAAATGACATATTGACATTTATTTGCTACTCCTACAGCAAGCCAGCCAGCCCTAACCGAGATCTAACCCAGCTTTGCCAGATCTTGACAAGAACCTTTCAACTTTCTACATAATTATTCACTACAGCCTCCAATTTGATGTTCCCTTCGAACTGAACAATTTCACTCCCTATGTTGTGGAATCTTCCTTAAAATTACATAATTCCAATTTGAACTATTATAGGGACTAGAATAAATCTGCAGTGCCTTTGATAGTGACTACAAAAACTGACTTTAAGTCAGCACCAGTGAGCAGAATATACATAGTCGCTCAAGTAGTTAAATTCTAAACATACTGTTCATGTACAACAAAATCAAACCTTTACATCTCATAAGTTATTATGACATATTATTATGACATATTATTAGAAAACTTTGTACTTGTTCAGGATAAAATAGTGAGTAACATCATTGTCCCATAATCTGAAGCAGAAATACTACTCTTATACAAGAAAACATACTTTTCTGCAGCTTCTTCAGAGGGAACGTTATCACCATGATTATGACCTCTTTTGCATTGTTCAGTACACATACAAAGTATACATCATCAGACAAATGGCATGTGTTGACATTTTCATTTCTAATACAGTGATAATCCACTGTTCTCTGGGTTTCATCTGCACAACAGCTGGGCCGCTCAATGGAGGATGGGTTCCCTTCTGAGTCTTGGTCCTCCCAAGGTTTCTTCCTAATCCCCACATAGGGAGTTTTTCCTTGCCACTGGCGCCCCTGGCTTGATCATTAGGGACTTAGACCCATGTGTTTGTAAAGCTGCTTTGTGACAACATTTGTTGTAAAAAGCACGATATAAATAAATTTGACATTGACTTTGACAATAGAAATAACTGTCCTACAGGCTATTTCAAACTGACGGTATATCCTATTTGAGTGAAACACCTTCAGTCATGGGAGTCACAGCAGTTACTAAGCACTGAGTGGCAGCATTAGCCTTTAGTGTGAATACCATGGAAACAAAGAAACAGCTAAAATATTACAGAGCTATTGCACAAGAATTCAGAGCAAGAATTACAGATTACCAACAGCTAAAGAACAGAGAAGACCATGCTCACTAGCAAGGCAACCCCAGTTTAAACAAGTAGCCTGATAGCTTTGTAGATTTGGAAGCTATGCTTAGAAAGATGAAATATTAAAGGCCACAAGACATTTTAAAATTTATATTTAATGGTAATATCAGAGGAGAGGTTTTACCTGCACAAATATATGACGTTGCTGAGTGGCAGTGTAAGCTAAAAACCCTGTTCAACAGTGTAACCCTGTTCACATACAACTAGATTATCCATTGGTGTCCTTGCCACTATAATTTCATTAACAAATCCTTCCTTGTATGACCAATGTGCATGAACCACTTGTTCTTTGAAAATTTGGATGGATCGTTGCCTAAATCCAAAACCAACAGCCTTTAATTTAAGCAGATAATCACTTGTTTTATTCTTGGTTTCTCTGTTTCCCCAAACAAACTCAAGCATGTAACAGAATGATTTGCCACTCGAAAAGTGACATCATTGCATACCCTCTATGCATGCACTCTACTGAGTGACTTCTGGGCATTTTAGATTTTGACATAAGAAATGTTCTTCTATACAGCCACAATAAATGTTTTTCTGTTTCATTTTCATTTGTGTTGTAGTGAATATTATAGTTTTAATTGTTCTTTGCATTTAAAAAAAATATGTCAGTTAAATACAGTGCTTGTTTTCGTTGTTGTTAATGATTATAACCCTGCTTTGAAATGACCAGGTCTGTGTGGGCGTGTCTGTGTGTGTAAGTGTGTATTATATGAGTGTATGTGTCTGTGTATGTGGGGTGGGCGTGGCGTTAGGTGTTCGTTTTCGTTGTCCGTTTCACCGGTGTCTTGTCTAACGTGAGCGTATTTAAGCGTGTGTGTGTCACTCATTGTTTGTCGGTCTTGGCTGAGGTTTTGTGTATGTACATGATTAACAGTCATTTATGTTCAACGTTCTGTTAAAAAATCCCAATACCCCCAACCCTCACTGTGCTCGCCGTTCGCCTGGCTTGTTTAGTGGTATAGTGAAACCAATTCATTGAATAGACCATAAAAACAGTAAGCTTATTAATACTGCATTTTTGCTATCTTTGATTATTTTTGTAGTCAGTGGAAGGCCTCTGTTACTGTACTATAGACTGTTCTGCTGATTTCCATTGGGGAATCTAAATCACATCGTACAGCTGGAGTCCAATTTCCCAAATTCCCCAATATTTCACATTGAATATCGCAAGATGATAGAGTTCATTGTGACTTTTTCTACCATCTACCCCTATTCCTATTGTTGCAATAGGAAACTGTGCCTGGTGTCACATGCCTGTATGTTACATTTTGACCAAGTTTAGTTCATCAAATTAGGTTACCTGCATAAACATTAACATGCCTTTTTGTAACTAAAGGCTAAAACATAAACAACTTTAGGTGTGTGAATGAGCATTAATGAGTGAGATAATATCATTTTGCTATGGTATTGCTAACTTTTCATGAACTCATCATCTATTATTGTTAATCAAGACATAAATAGAATGTCACCATATCTTCGCTCTGGCTGTATCATGCCAGTGAGAATAACCTTCAATACAGCGTTGTCTTCCTGACCCACACATGGAGCCCAGTCTTACTGGTGAAAAAGGCACAATGACTCATCAAGTGATAATACCCCTGAAGACATTTAACCAAAGCAACATTTACGAGAGTATTCTTTCCATGCGAAAGTATTCTTTCTCTCACAATGGCTTCCAAATGAGGTGGGAAACCATCCAAATCATGAAGCACTGGTCCAAGGCACTTTACTGAACCCTCACACAAAACCATTTCCACATGAACATTACTGCCCATTCAGCTGTCTGTCATGTTTTAGCTTAACAGAGTCAGATAAGCTCAATGCTGCTTAATGCAGCCATCAATAGCTAGTTACCACAACTACAGGAAGAACTCTCTCTCTCTCTCACTCACTCAATGAAACATTGTATTGGTGCTTGTAGGTAAGAATGGTGAATGAATGGTTCTGAAGGTCAGATTCACTATGCACTGATGACTTAGCTCTCCAAGATTTCAGCATTCTGCAATTTATTAAAGTATCACACCACAAAGAAACTATTTACACTTGTGAGAAAATACAAATTAAAATCAATGGCTAAACTCAAACTCCATTGTCTCTGCAATCAATATCCAGCAGTCAATCCATCTCTTTGAACTACCGCAAAATGAGGTGTAAATTTAGCTTGCGGCTGTGAAGTCATCAAGAGCTTTTGTTATCCAGAAAATAATCATCTCCCTTTGTCTCTCTTTCATTGTCTCTCTTTAAACCATCATCTTCAAACCAGCACCGTTTCCCACACTGGTCCAACGACAAGCATAGGGTGACATGAAAGCTACACTGATCAATAATAACAATACTATACTATGTACAATTATTATCATGGGTTATTTCTCACTTCCTAGGCAGTAGAATCATCATCAGTTTGATTTGATAATGTCTTTTTTTTAATCTTGTTCACCTTTTTGTCCTGTTCCCCCTCTTTAGAGGATCATCACGATCCTTCTGAAACAGCGGCACTGCTATTCCCATAATGACTTCAACCAGTTAAGTTCAGTCTGTGTTAATATACAGTATTTCAATGAATGTCTAATATACATTCAAATACTCTTTGGTGCCTCTTGGAGTGTAGTGTATTAAAGCGTTTGTGGTGATGTTCCTTTCCTGACCACAAACATACATCATGAACATGTCCCTCATCTTCTTTCCAACCTTCTTCCCTTTTGCTCAGCTTTGTTCTTTCTCCATCAGTTATAGCCCAAGAATGTCCCGTGGCCTCAGTAAATGGGCTTGACGCTATAAGTGTTGCTTTCGTAATGGCACTCAAAGGGGGTCACCAATAATGTTATGTTCACTTTAATTAAAGGCACTAAAGGGCCACAGAGACACCCACCCTGCGGGAGTGAATGCCCCTGCACGTTTTGTTCCACACATGTGCTCGTGCACACGCTCATGCACACATAATTGGCTCTCTCGTATTTTTTCTCTGCTGTGGGAATTTGTTCTCCCACGGTTCCTATAGTGTTCATGACTTTGTGCCTTCCTGTGATGTTCTTGATCATGTGTCTCATCTCTATCTTTCTCCTCTTTGTTCCTCTGCTTTTCATCACGCTGGACTGAAGCACTTTGTTTTGCTGCCTGTTTGTGTGCCCTGATCATTATTTCCTCCTCACTCCTGCATGAATGTGTGAAACTGTGTGGGTTTCCGACTTGGCTAAAAGGAGAGTGTGAGAGAGAGTGAGAGAGTGTGTGCGTGTGTACGTAAGAGAGGGAGCTCGCAGAGCAAAGTGGAGGACAGAGGCCTAACAACAACATGTCTGCACATCTCGATTTCTGTGGCTCACGTCTCAGGGGTGGCATCCATCCTTCTTTCTTCGCGCGAGGAATAGGAGGTGCTAGGTGGTGGTGCTGGGTGGAGGCGTCATGCATCTCGGCTCCTCTCATCTCTCCTGCCTCCAATTTCGCTTCCTTGCACAATTCCAATAGTACATCTGTTCGCTGTGTGCATCTCTTGGCTCATGTAGCTGTTCCCCCTCTGTCCACAGCACACACCCACATGCACGCGCGTGCACACACACACAATGGATGGCTCTCTCTCTGCTCAGCTCACATCCTCTCTGTGCTCCTCCATAAATAGCCAAACTCGCTCAGCACTCAGGGGGTGGCAGAAACAACATTTGGAAAAAGGGGATTATGGAGGTTGAAAGCAAAGAGAGCTGAAATATGTGAAAGGTTGTTAGTCAGGTTTCATTTTCCATTTTCACTGCCATTTTCTCAGTGCCTGACCGTGCCATCATCTCTCCCACTGCACTCTCACACTCGATCCCCAAACAAATAAACATCACACAACCGATTGCTTTGCTTGCTACTAACACAGGTGGTGCATAATTATCTTCCTGATTGTACACAAGTTCTCTCACACATACACACACACAAACAGAACACACACACACACACACCACAATAGAATATTACTTACCTATGCATATTTTCTTACTTTCAAGTGGTAGTTTAAGAAAAAGGAAACATGCAGCCAATGGGAGGTTTTAATTTAATTAATTATGTAGCAAAACACTAATCCCTGGTTTATGAATACACAGCACTGAACCCTGGTCTATAAATACACAGCACTGATCCCTGGTCTATAAGTACACAGCACTGATCCCTGGTCTATAAATACAGTATAAGACCAGCAGTTCATAGGAGAAGACAGAACACAAGACCTGCGGTACTGCGGCTGTGAGTTCGGTGCTCTGTCTTGATCTACTTGGAATGGGTTCATCCACTTGTGTATGTGTGTGTGTGTGTGTTTGGCCGTCAGTGACATCAGTGATAAATGTAGTGAAGGATGTGAATGTGATGTTGTCCAACTGCCAAATCTGATCACAGTATCTCATATTTTCCACAGCACACTACACACATAAACACACAAACAATAAGCATAAACAAACTAATACCAATCAAATAAATAATATAAATAAGTAATACCATTTGTAAGACAACTGCGAGGATTGTATATTGTTGCAGTGTCCATTACAAACAGGCCAAAACCCTTGAAATTATGATAATTATGTTGTACTACATTCACACAATTTTCTTCAGACCCATTAATCTAAGAGAATCTTATTTTATGATTAAAAACAGAAAAAGTTTTTTTGGGGGGGAGGGTGAGCAATGGTGAAAAAAATTTAATGGTGATCAAATTCAATGGTGATCAAATTTAGTCATCATTACAATTAAAGGGCACTTCTGCAAACTCTTAAGCAAAATTAATATTCCATTTCTTTGTTTTGCTCTTAAAGATTAACATTTGCAATCCAGAGCAAGGGTCTCCTTTCCTGAAGGTTGCAATTACAATTATAATAATAAGAAAACTTCTAACAATTACTAGAGCTCCTACAGTGTTTGGGTCCATAATTATATAAATGACAGGAGTAGGCTGAGAAACTATTTATAAAAATGGTTTAGGAAATGCACAGAAATCAGAATATAAATTAAATTGCTTTGAATTTTGTGTTCCTAACATGACAGATCCATTCATAAATAACAACATAATCTTTGTTGTCCTCACATCATTTACTGGATGTGGGGAATCACACACACATATCACACACACACACGTATCACATCACACACATCACACACCACATCACATCACACATTATTTATTGGCTCAGATCTCTCATTCTGACTACAAATACATTTATTTCTGTTGAAAAGCCTGAATTATTTGTGATGATGTATAAGACCCCTTGAGTACAGTATTTGTATCTATTCTCATTTTCATTGCCTCCACATGAAACATAATAGGACGTATATACGACCCATAGCCACAGGTCATGATAGATCACATATCAACAGGCATCACAGAATTATTTCTCCCCATAATAAGACTGTGTTGTATTTTCACTTTGTCTCAAACATAATTATTTATATTTTGAGCACCTGGCAGACACTATCATGCAGAGAAATTTGCATATTTATCACAACAGTATGTGTGTTTAGTGTAAATCGAATGCATGATATCAGTGTTGCTAACACCTTGCTCTGCCTGTTGTACCAGGTGATGTGAAGGAGGTCAGCCATAAACATTATGTTCTTTGCCTTGCTATTGCATTTGATCCCACAGGACATAAGTGATGGAATGGTAAAATCTGCTTTTTGTCCTGCCCTATATAAGACTGTGTTACTCTACTCAGAGGGAGAAGGGGGAGGTTGTTCCATATTCATACCTGCACTCTAAGCACATTCAAAAGCTGGAATGTAAACAGAATCAAACTAAGAAAAGCCACTTATAGAAGAGCTTTGTAACTCAGACAACAAATCTTTCCAGACTAATGCAAAATGAAGATTCTTCCATTCTTATTCAAAATACAAATACAAATACATAGCTAAGTGTAGCTAGTGTCTACACAGGGCGCATGTATTTAGGGTTCAGAATGCACAGACCTACAGTATATTATTAGACATGCTGACTGGAATCCCTAATTGAGCAGATTGATTTTATTTTGTTAATTTCTTTCTCAAAATCACTTACAAACCACTGCCTTTGAATTTAAACAAAGACAAGCTACTTGCAATACTCAGACCCATGTTAACATATCTCTTCTCTTAGCATCAACTATGTATCTAAATCTTTCAAAAGACAAAATCTTTGAGCATCTAAACATAAACTTGATCCATGTGAGGTGTAATTACAAAAATGTGCAAAATTGCAAAGGAATCACATGAAATTCTTCAGTCAAGATTTAGGCCATAACAGTAACACAGAGGCAGTGCTGGATACTGCAGTAAATGATCAGTTCTGGCCCTTGACCAGTGCCACAGGATGCTGTTAAATCTCAGTGCAATATTTGACATCATATAGCACAGTTTCTTGCTTCATACTAGAAAATCTTGCTAAGCTTTGGGGAATGGAGCCCTCTTGCTTCAGATCCTATCTGAGGAGGAGTCTAACCATACTTCATGGTTTCTTCACTGATTGGATAACCATCTGACCGGAAAAAGCCAAATGTAAATGCAACCAAGGCTCACGGGGGAGACAAATTGCTATTCAAGTAGTGGGACCACTTCATGAGCAGTTGGTGTAGTGTAGTGGTTAACAATGGGCCTTCAAGGAAGGGAGGGAGAGGGGTCAGTCCCCTCTCTTAGCAAGCATACCACGCTATACCAATAAGAGTCCTTGGGCAAACCTTCTAACACTACATTTTCCTGCCTCTGTAACATGGATGAAGTTGCTCTGGATAAGAAGGTCTGCCAAATGTAATGAGCCTGAGACACAGTGAAGATGAAGATAAATGTAACTGTATTACTTCTACAAGTACTTATGACCACAACATATGCAGTAAGACAACAGGTTTTATAGTACTGTGTACCAAATAAAGCATGATGTCAAAAAATGTAAATCTCTCAAGAGAGGAAATTGTGCATAAAATGGACATGATTATAGACAAACAGCAATGTTGAAAAATAAGTTACAGAAAATTGTTTTTGGATTTTTGAAAGGCAGTACTAAATACCTATTTGTATTTGTATCAGTCCAGCAAGGATGCAATCATGTGGTTAGTTGTAAATGAAATGATGATAGATTCGAGCATTATCTGGACATGTAGTTAAAGTTTAGTATATTTAAACTATATCCTTGTGGGATAGTTTGATATCTCACAAGGATTTGACCTAAAAGATGACAAATAAATATTTTGATGAATAGTAAATCAAGCAATCCAAGATATTTTTGCACCATAAATGGAATTGGAAGTCTTCATTTTGTTAGCCTACAGCTGTTTTTACTGTGCTTCTGAGAATGATTCTAGCCCACAATGTTTATATTTGTTAGTCAACAAACTAATACATTTTCATAATGTATTTATCTACAAAATCAGATGACAGCCAACAACAGTCAGTGCTGAGGAATGTGTAAATAACATCAAAGACTGGATTGTTGTGACTCCTTTCTACCTAAAGTAGACGCTTTTGTTTGGTCAAAAAGTAACAAGGAGCACAATATCCAATTATAAGTTACATAAATGAACCAAATAAGAAAAACTTTAATAACAGAATGGAGTCTCATTTCTGTACCCATGAAGAGACAACATTACTTAAACATCTACAAAATATCTAGATTCTAAAAAAACATATACTGTGTTCACAAAATGTTAAGAAACTACTTCACACCTTTATCATGAGACTGTAATTCCCTGCTGCCTTAAAGAAGCACCAGTTAATCTGAAACACAGTAGCAAGAGGCCTTACTAGACCTACAGCAAATTCATGCAGCCATGAGACAAGTTGCTGGATTTTAGTTAAATTCTATATAAATTAACACTTTGTTGATTACAACTTATAAATAATGGTAAAATTATTTGGATTACTTATAAAAAATTATAAAATTCCACATTGATTCCAAAATCATGTAACATGGCCAGGCAGAAAAGACAGAAAAGTTTTACAGTTCAAGTTTCAAGTTTCAAGTTTATTTGTCATTTGCACATTATGTCAGACATAACATGCATTGAAATGCTTGGGGTGAGGCTCAGATACATCTCTACAGCAGCATTATAAATGTAAAAACAGTGCAAACATACAATAAATAAACAATATTGAAGTAAAAATAGACTAGAATATATACAAGAAATAACTGAAATATATAAAGGTATATATATATACAGTTTATCTAAACGCAATAGAAACAGTAGCAGCGGAAACAGTATGGGGCCAATCTGGAATGTGGAGATCTCTCCCAAATATGAACAGAGCTGGGTCCCATTGAGTTTGGGGTTGCTGATTGGTAAAACCACAGGACCTGAAAATTTTCAATAGCTCAATAGAGCAGCAAGGTGCAGGCACCTCGGATCATGGGTAAAATTCTGAGGGAATTTTGAATGTAACATTACATAAATAGAATAAATTGAAAGCATTCTGTCACAGAGCTAAGGAAAGATAAAGAGATTCCTATCGCTAGTTAAATCTCTACATAAATATGGAAACTAATTTTGTTTTTACATTTGATAGGCAATTTCAGTAATTATAAAATGTTCGGTTTCTCCAACTGCCTATAGAGTTGGAGCTCATATGGATGGCCATGGAAAATGGGAGGTTATAGTCATATAGGAGTATAAGGTTATAGTGGTATGATGTTATAGTCATATGAGATTATAGCAGTATAAGGTTATAGTGGTATGATGTTATAGTCATATGAGATTATAGCAGTATAAGGTTGTACTAGTATAAGGTTATACTGTAGTAGTATGAGGTTATAGTCATATGAGATTATAACAGTATATGGTTGTACTAGTATAAGGTTATACTGTAGTAGTATGAGGTTATAGTCATATGAGGTTATAGTAGTATAAGGTTATAG
>JAOYMR010000004.1:5745511-5756477 GCA_025802075.1 Tenebrosternarchus preto | reverse complement strand
GTGTGTGTGTGTGTGTGTGTGTGTGTGTGTGTGTGTGTGTGTGTGTGTGTGTGTGTGTGTGTGTGTGTGTGTAAAGATGAGATCATATATATATTTAACAATAAATGGCAAAAGGCAAAACAAACAACAGTCCACTTGATCACTGCCTCCGTCCACTTATGGTGGCCACTATGAATTGCATATATATCATGAATATATGAAAGTGTTTTGGCTGGAAACCTTGTGTACTTCACTACAATTTCTAATATCTCTACATCTTACTACAGCACACACTGAAAATTAGCCACCTGCAACTAATTACTGAGGGTGAGCTACGGTGTGCCAGAGTGGACACTCCTCCATACTGCTGCAAGGAGATACTCCTCCCCATTATATACATTTGTTCTGGCACAGCATAGCTCTCCCTCAGTAATTAGTTGCAGGTGGCTAATTTGTGATGGCATCTTTGCTTTTAAGCAAAGCCTACTAGGATGCCAGTTTGCCTTCTCCTGTATTTTTCTCTTTCAGTTTGATTTGGAGTCCATAAGCTATTTGTCAGTATGTTGGTTGTTTCCTCCTTTTTTTGTAGACCTTACTTCCATGCTTTTTAATGTTTGTCTTATAGGCATTCACTGCTCCTTTGTATGCTTGGCAGAGTACATTGTGGATACAGAACTTTAATGCAACATTCCACTAAAACCTGAATAAAGCTATTTGTGGAATTGACTCATGATTCAAGTTATTTTCTAATAGCATGATGCCCAATTCTGTGTTAGTACTTTGGGAATTTTATATTTACTACTTTACATTTTATATTTACTACTGTATATTTAGTACTTTGGGAATTTCTAATAAGATAGCTAAAGGAGGAGGTAGAAGCCACTGACATCAAAGAAAGGAAACTCCTCACAGTGACTCTACACTCAGTGCACGAGGGAGGCTAAGGTCTAGTGAGCATCAGAGCCACTATCCTTGATGAAACAACCAAGATCCAGGAGTATACCAGGAAGATGGCCCCAAGTGATGAAGTACTTAGTGAGTATCTCATGGCAGCACAGGAACAAGCTCTGAATACAGATTAATAGAGGCTTGAATCTACCACACCAGGCAGGTTCCCATATGCACAGGAACAAGCTCTAAATACAGATCAATTGAGGCTGGGATCTACCACCCCAAGCAGGACCCCAGATACAGTCTGTGCTAAGATGCTCCTGAGACAATACAGCACATAACTGCAAGATGCAAGATGCGAGCATGTAGAGCATACATGAAACATTATAACCAAGGGGCTGATGTAGTACACAGGAACATCTGTGCTGAATTTGTGCTGAAAGTCACATTTTCTGAAGGTGGTGGATAATCAATATGATCCTGTGGGACTTCCAGATACAGACTGACAAAATGGTACTGACTAACCCACTGGCCAAATTTACAACTGGCCACATAAATATTTGTATATATCCTTTTAATATCACAATAATATCTTATTACATTATCATATAAACATAATGACAAGTGATATTGTCTACATCTGCTGTATCAGCTATGAAAATGTGGAGAGCCAAGAGTTTCAGTGGCAGTTGCTGAATGACAGCTCACCCCACCCTGGGGAGGGGACTTTCCCCACTGGGACTCATCTCAATAGTCTGTGGGTACAGCAGTGGAGACTGAAGCAGACTGAAGAAAAACCTGAATGTTAGCAGTGCAGTAACAGGTCAGATAGAGAGTAAGCAGCTGTAGGAAAGAACTACTGGAGACCTATGTTGATATTTTCATGGCATTAAATATAACAGTGGGCAAACTGACCCAGTACTGCATCAGATCAAATCAGAACAAGTGCTGTCTCTGTGCTTCAGTGGCTGTCATAGTTAAACAAAAGCATCCATAGGAATTGCTGTTATCTATTTCTCCTCCTCATTGAATCAGAGCAGTCCCATCACTTCATAATGTAGTGATGCAACTCAGAGGCAAGTAAACAGTTTTTCAGATTTTATTGACACAAACTATCACTAGCAGAATCAGCAGGATGCTGCAGACCTCACTGTAAGCTATGCTGAGTAATCTTGCTAGATTAGAAGGTGTAGGCTCTTTATCATTACATATCAGTGCATGGTTGAGTCATACCCTCGGTTTGTAATTTTTTTCTACATACTTATCTGAGGGTTTCCCAGAATTAAAGGGTGCTGATGTTTCATGGTGCCTTGTGCAGTTGTCTGCTTCTTCCTGTTATAGATGCTATAGGTAGACCTGTAGGGGTCAGTTATAGATACTATAGGTAGACCTGTAGGGGTCTGTTATAGATACTATAGGCACACCTGTAGGGGTCTGCCATCAATTCCAGGGATGTACTACACACTGCAAGCATCCCCAACAATACCCCCAACTTTTTGTTGAGTTGCACTCATGCTGTGATGCTAGTATGCTCCAGCTATCTGAAATAGTTTTTCACATAATTGGTCTGTAAGAAGCCAGTCTTTGCATTACTGTTACTTACATTTTCCAAACTTGATGTTTTAAAACTGCATTATACACATTCTGAACATATTTTTCATATCTTTCATATTCTCATGTTCCCAAATATAAAACGTTGATGTATGTCCAACAGCAAACATTAGTAAATGTATCAGTTCTTTAACACACTTGGTCATCAATCAGTGGTTTATCTCACGAATCTTTCTTCTGTATGAATCAAATTTAATTTTTAACATTTTTACATTATACATTATAATTCCATGATCTGGTGTTACCCAGAGGAGCTGGGTTCACTTTCACATTTTTGCTTCTCTATTATGCTCAGTTTGATCATCAGATTATGGATATGGATTAGATTATGGATATGGATTAGATTATGGATATGGATTTCTGGAACAAATGCTAAACAAAAAAATATTTAGTTGAAGGTAGATAATGTAGATAATTGGATGCAGATTTGTTTGTTTTTAATACCCTTGTAGTTGCATTGGTTTATGCAGTTATAACTGTCTATCTGTGATGCAGCATGAAAAACTTTTTGATTCTGTTTTTACCAAGATTTACAATATGAGCATAAATGAAATAATTCTTCATCAGTTTAGTGACTACAGGCCCTTACATTTAAAACTGTGTCTAATTAATTTTGGAGAGAATTGCATATCTCCATCTTATTCTCCCAGGTTTATAGCTAATGATGTGAATGTAACTTTAAAGACTTTGGGGGAGATACTTGCCCTGAAAGTAATCAGCTGAGCTGCAACAAAACCCTGTACAGCCAGTCATCCCACTGCTGTAGGAAGGATATGGAACTATCGAATATAACCTAAAACAAGTTCAAAATAAAAAGGGTCTCTCACATCAGCTGAGTGATGCAGGGTCAGATGAACCCTTTCATAGACATCTGTGATGACTTCTTCCATTCAGATAACAGAAGCACATAACAGATTTGCAGCCACATCTTTTTCAAATGTCTAAAACTCCTGAGAACATCTGAATCATTCAGAAAGTGCAGCTTATTATGTTCACATTCCACATGCACACATATTCTCACAGGCTTTTTATTAGCTACACCTGCTCATTAATGCTAACATTTAAACAGAAAAAATATCACATCCAGTGGTTCCCAGTCCAAGTCCTGGTGTTTCACTACATTGCATTTTTAATGTTTCAGTTGCTCCCAACACACCTGACTCAACAGCTAATGTGCAGCCTCTTCATAAGGTTAAAATGGATATGTTTGCACAGGGTAAACAAAAAATGTGCATGTTCGAAACTGCTGAAGTTTATACAACTAGTATAGTTATCTCTAGGGTTTACAGCTATTGGTGTAGTTTATACAACTAGTATAGTTATCTCTAGGGTTTACAGCTATTGGTGTAGTTTATACAACTAATATAGTTATCTCTAGGGTTTACAGCTATTGGTGCAATAAAAACAAAACCCATGAAATGAAAGAGGTCAGTGGGAAATATAGCCAGATTTGTTCAAACTAAAAACATGTTGTGCATATTTAGCTCTTTAAAGGCACACACTTCAAAGCTTCATCCTCACATCATTTTGCTTTGTTTACTTTTATAGCACTCAACAGACACTTTTACCCATAGCAAGTTTATAAGCATAACTATCCATGTGTTCCTTGGGAATCAAACACATGATCTTGAGTTTGCCAATGCCTTTCTCTACATACTTTACAAAGTGCACTAAAGGAGGTGCCAGTGGTGATTTAAGGAATTTAATCCCATCAGACCCTTTAATTCCTCAAATGCCAACAATCACTTTAGCACACTTGTGTATATTTAGTGGTTAAAGCTTCTTTGAAACATTGTGCCTCTCTTTCTTTTCAGATAAATATTTCCAGGCCAGTTTTCCAAGTGGCACAGTTAAAAGGGTTGTCATATTATCAGGATCTCCTCCAGGGATGTTCAGATGTCCTGTGATGTTGAGTGAGCAACTGCCTTTACTCCTTGGATCAAACATGTTGCCTACTCACTGTCAGACTGATTGATGCCATTTGTGAGAAGGGATATGGTCAACCAACAAAAAGTCAACAAATAAGCAAAACAATACTTTAATTATGTCCCATGTTACAAAGCATACATCATCTCTTCCTTGTTCAGTTTACCTCATTGGCTTGCACAGTTGTCCATACTGTGAAGGTTCAGAACAAGACGTTCACAACAGGAATGTATGAATAAGAGATCTATAAGCAAGCTAACTAAAGGTGTTCAGATATGGACCTGATGTCTTAAGATTATTTAATTTGTCTTTTTAAGATTATTTAATATATGCCTTTTAGATTATTTAATCTATGCCAGAATGCAAGATGTCCTGCAAGCAATAGAGTATTGTACCGAATACTAAATATGCACCTAATCAATAGAATATTTTTATAGAATACTAAATATGCACCTCATAAAGTAAATAGAGGATTGTATAGAATACTAAATATGCACCTAATCAATAGAGGATTGTATAGAATCAATTTAATAGTTGTTCTGTAAATCGTTGATCTGTAACCAGCCCAGTATCTTCAGATCTGTTCCAATGGATTCATGATCTTGGACTTGACATGTTAATTAATATTACCTGGTTTAATTGATATTAACTGGTTTCTTCTTAGATTATTACTACATGAAATCAGATCAAGGTTGTAGTGGTAAGACATTTTTAACATTAACATGGTGTCAACAGAATTTCATCTTATTTACATCTTTTACAGCACAAGTACTGCAATTTATTTTATTACAAGTCATTTAGCCTCAGAAAACTTTGGCCAGTTTTCAGCTCATTTTTAATGGTACATTATGTAACATAATGTGGCAAAATGCAATGAGGCTTAAGAATGCAATGACTTTGAGTATCTTCACCACATATCATTAATTTAATGTTATGAGTTTGACTAATGCTTAATTTAATGTCTGATTACACCGATGAAACGTGACCATATGTTTGTCCTATTCTTTGTTAGAAGGGCAGAGTGATAGAATTTTTTCAGCATGGGGTTAGAAGGAATGTTCCAGCATGGGGTTAGAAGGAAATAGGCCGATTTTAGGATTTTTGACCCAAGTATACATTTGGAAGGGAAAATGGAATGGCAAAAGCAATACTATCTTCCATGCAATTCCATTAGTTGCCTGGTAAAGCTGCCCAATCACATCATCACCCTGGAGCCACACCACGTCTTCCTGTCTGACAGACTGGAACAGGGGAAGTGTCCATGGGAGCATTAAGCTCACAGCACTGTGACAATTTAATGCAATTCCATTTCAGTCAGTTCAACTTAACTGAATTCAACGTAATTCGTCTCAGTCAAGCTAATCTTTCACACCGCTGGACATAAATTCTAAGTATTCCCAATATTTTCCTTAAATTTAAAATCAAATGGCTCTAACATGATCCAGTTTTTTTGTTATATGCTAATGAAAGTGTTTTCTAAAATATAGCATTATATGGCACAAAATGGAACATTCAAGATTAAACATACCAATATCACAGACTAGGAAACTAGGAAATAACCTATTTTTTGGACCTATACACTTCCTCTCTGCATTCTCTCATTTAAATCTATCTTAATAACAATTGTTTATCATCAACAGTGACATGTAAAACAGACAAGAGGTCCCAAAAAGAGTGATATATACAGTCCAAGAGAAGCGTCACCTTATCAGAGAATTGTAGGACATGCCTGCCCTCTGGTGGTTCGATGCTGAGAATGGCTGTTATCATAGTGCTAACACACTATGATAACAGCATGTCATTGCATAGATGAATAGAATCCCTCCCTTCTAGAATCTGTTACATTCTCCTACACACTGTTTCACTCTTAGGAAAGTCCTCTAGTACCCAGAGTCCAATCCCTGCCACACAGTGGCTGCTTAAAGTGTAACCATAGCAACATGGATGGCCACCTTTTCTTTCACTCTGACAAGGAACAGCTCTTAATTCCACACCTCTAACCTCTCTATCCGTTTAGAATTGGTAACACACACAGTGTGTCAGGCTGACCTAAGAACCTTGGCACCACCACATGTAATCCTGCACCTCTAAGCAAATATCAGTGGAGATGTTCCATGATGCCCCCAGCAGGCATCACAGCAAATCAGTGATTGCTCTGTGATGATATGGAGTACAGTTTGGGTTTTCTGGGGTTAGAAGTTTGGCCAAGATGAGTAAGGAGGCACTGCTGATCATTGGATTTTCATTTAGTTTGGATACTTGGAGTGTCTTCAGTATGACATTTTCTAGCATTAGGTAGCCAGTCTAACATCAGTCTATCTACACAATATAGAGGTCAAATTTATGCATTGAAAGCAGAACAGAAAATGTGATGTTCTCTGCATTGACTACACCAGTGTATGTCATCCGTACCACTAGTTGGCACTGCACTGCCCCTTGTTACAATGTTTGCCTGTACGCAGAAACAAATTAAGATATCTCAGTAAACGTTTCATAGAAAGGTCATCTAAAGGAATCCACTACATAACAGAAAGAGAAATTGGAAGTGGGAGAGACATTTTCCCCCATCTAACGTGCAAGTGGCCGTTCACACTGTACCTACTTATATTAATCTCAATAAAGCTTCTTTAAGGTATGTTTCTTTTACCATCACAGCTAACATTCAGCCCGTTCAGTGTGTGGGGTGTAGGATGTTTAGATGGTCTTCCTCCACCATTAGCAATAGTGTTATATGGATAAGTGTAGATTGATTAGTGCTCTGACTGAGAAGACTGAAGCTGAAGGTGCACATCCAGACTGAGTAGGTCAGTGAGAGTGAGAGTAGTGTAATCTCAGAAAGGGAAAGTCTGGGTACCCTAGGAGGTGTTAACAACCCCCCTACTCCAGCACGACTTGATGGCATCTTCGCAAAGCCAAAGCTAACGCTAAGCCCTCCAGAGCACCACTCCTCTCTGTTTCACGTGTCAAACAGGTTTGCTCTCCTCGGTGAGGCACTTGCTGAGAAACCTGAAAGCACTCTGGGAATCTAGCTAGGCCTTTAGGGGCACCAGCAGCACTAGTTAGATGTATACCGGGAGCCAGGGTGCTGGACATAGCAGGTAACCTCAGGATTTTAGAAAAGCATAGATTTTCAAAGATAGTCTTTCATATTGGAGCTAAAGATATACACCCTTGTCAGTCAGAGTTTACCAAGAGTAACATAGTAGAGGTGAGTAAATTAGCGAAGGTGATGTCTGATGCAGTAATATGCTCTGGCCCCATCCCAATGTGACGTGGTGATGTATCTTACAGCAGGTTATGGTCACTGAACTGCTGGATGTCTAAGTGGTGCACTGAAAACAATGTGGGCTTCATAGATAATTGGAGCAACCCCACTCAAAAACCTCCGCATAGATTTATCACATTTGAGGGTCTGTATACTACCATAAGATACGTACGCACAAAGACTCAGTTAATCTCACTATTTATTTATTATTTACAGACATCCATGGCCATACTCTGAATTTCTTTGTGAATTTGCAGATTTCATCTCAAATTTGGTCATTTCTGTAGACAAAGCATTAATTGTTGGAGACTTTAATATTCATTTTGATAATCTTGAAGACCCTCTGAGAACAGCAGTGGAGTCCTTTCTAGATTCTGTAGAGATCATTCATAATGGACCTACTCATTATGGTGGCCACATACACAATCGTATACTGATATTTGGGTTAAATATAGAAAATCTAGTTATATATCCACAGTCTGAAGCTACCTCAGATCATTCTCATCTCATTTAAAATATGTATTAGCCAAAATAGGTGCATTCTGCCATGTTACTGTATAAAACACACATTCTGTATATAACTTTATCAGTAATCTGACTCTCAGCCTTGATTGGTTCACCATCGGACCCCATACAACTTGATCTGGTGAATGATTACTTTGAAACATCATTCCACTATACCTCCACTTTAATGAAAAATAATAAAGATAAAAAGCTAGGATCTTGGTATAATGATCATACATACACCTTAAAACAGAACACACGAAAATTAAAACAAAAGTGGCACGAAAAGTGGCACTGGCAATAATCCCAGATTTTTATTTAATACTGTAATGAAACTAACTAGAAGTAGCACTACCACAGAAACATGCACGCCATCAACATGTAGTAGTGGCGACCTGAATTTCATCAACAATAAAATGATGAAAAAAACATCAGGTAGAACATTCAGAATATTAAATTAAAGCCTGATGATGTTCTTGCCAATCATGTCGATGTCAGTTTAGCCATATGAGATGAGCGATTAGAAAGTTTTACTCTAAATCAGACTGAGCTAATTTCACTTATTTCCTCATCCAAATCATCAGCGTGTTTACTAGATCCCTTACCTACACCATTTTTTAAACAGGTACTACCTGCAGTATTTCAACCTCTTCTAAAAATGATTCATTCTTCTCTTAGCACTAGTTATTTTCAACTGTTACACTGATGATATGCAGCTATATGTTTCAGCAAAGCCAGGTGAGAGACACCAACTTAATAAAGTAGAGGAATGTGTAGAGGACATTACGCTACATGATGCAGAAATACTAGTTCATGCTTTAGTTAACTCTAGGTTGGATTATTACAATCCCTTGCTGTCTGGATGTTCCAGTAGGAGCATAAACAAGCTTCAATTAGTCCAGAATGCAGCAGAGTCCTTACTAGAATTAGAACATATCACACCCATCTTATCCTCACTGCATTGGCTCCCTGTCAGATTTCGTATTGATATAAAATACTATTACTTTACTATAAAGCAGTAAATAGTACTTCGATCAAAAGGTGCTGGTTATTTGAGGGATTATGAAGACTACAGCTGGTACCAGAACTTTCTCTAACAAAGCCCCACAGTTATGGAATAATCTTCCAGCTAGGGTTAGGGAATTAGACATAGTCTCAGTCTTTAATTGTAGGTTTAAAACATACTTGTTTACTTGTTTTTTGTTAATAATAAATTTGTTAATAATAGAAGGTGCAAAGCCAGGGGGTTCATGGGCATGGAAGTGTTTTGGTAAATGTTGGTAAATGTTTGGATGCTGTCGCCTTCACAAGTTCACTCAAGTTTGTAATAGGAACTGACTGGACGCTAACATTCCACATGTCTGTTTTACCTGCTGGTTCTCCCTCTTTTTAGTTATGCCGTCATAGCTAGTCCTTCGAGAGTCTCTGCTTGCCCTCTGCACAAGTGTACATTTTCTGAGCTCGTTGCATTACAAGAGCTTCTAATACTTAATGTTTTGTGGTCTCCTTACCCCCCCCCCCCCCTTCACCTCCCACTTGGTTGAGCTACTCATGCTACATTTGAGGCTCCAGGAGATACTAGAGATCCAGATTCCTGACTCATGATCTGCCGATCTGCCTGACCTAGCCTGATGCTCTTCTTCTGCTTGAGTCTCACCAACTGAACATCACTCTCTGCTGCTAACAGACTTTACTGTTTGTACTATTGTTATTGTGGTGCACAATGGTCAGCCAGAAGAGGATGGGCCCTCTCTGTTGAGTCTTGGTTTTTCTCAAGGTTTCTTCCTCAAGGTTTGCTCTCAGGGAGTTTTTTCTTGCAACTGTCACCCTTGGCTTTGACTCAGACATTTGTAAATCTGCTTTGAGACAATGGTTATAAAAAGCGCTATATAAATACATTTTAACTTGACTTGAGATAACAGAATGGTTGAATCAGACTTTAAAAGCCTTTGACTGTGAGGATTGACGAGGCTCTCCTGCTACCTGTCCTGGACCAACCACCTCCTACTCATCCAGATGGAGATGAAGGATTATATTATATATATATATTACACGCACAGTTACTTTACATTTGCTCACTAGGGGCTTGGACTCTTGGCTGCTTTGAGACAACAGCTGTTGTAAAAGGCGTTATATAAATAAACTTGATGTGATTTGATCTGTTACAGCCCAGTCTACATCAGGGCCATGACAGCAATGGTGACCCATGTAATTTGTAATATTGTACAGAGGGATAATGACAGAAACCCAAGAAAGAACCAGGAAATGGATCAAATGTTTGTAAATTGGTAAAATGTATTAAAAGTTTTGGAAACAAAGACACACCAGACAGTCCTCAGAAAGGCCCACGCTAAAAACAGAAAGCAAACAAACATAAACCCCACACTGACTACACAGTGATTACCTGCCCTGCACCAAACAAAGAGTGATTACCTGCCCTGCACCAAACAAAGTGAAAACAAAACACAATTAGACTTCCATAACTCAGCAACAGTCCAAATGGGCATCATAAACATTAAATTAGCGAGGAGAATAACAAACACAAGAGCAAACCAAACACAACAAAACGTAAGCAACACTCTGGTATAGAATAAGGATTGCAGAAATCCTTAGAAACAGCCCAAAGCATAAAAACGATTAAAATTTGGATTGTGCATATCATGCTGTCACGTCCCAGCGGACGCCCAGCACTCAGGCCACGCTGTATTGACAGCGGTGTATTGACAACACCTGGTGCTCGTCTCCCCGGGCCCATATAGCCCATCGACTCTCACAAACCCATGCTGCACA
>JAOYMR010000004.1:5727043-5745411 GCA_025802075.1 Tenebrosternarchus preto | reverse complement strand
CAGCTGAAAAGATCATCGGAGTCTCTCTCCCCTCCATCACTGACATCTATACCACACGCTGCACCCGCAAAGCAACTCTTCACTCTGCTGCCGTCCGGCAGAAGATACCGAAGCATCCGTGCCTCCACCTCCAGACTCTGCAACAGCTTCATCCTCCAAGCAGTCAGGCTCCTCAACACACAGTGACAGAACTGACCCCCCCCCCTCATCCACCACACACCAACACTGGACTGAACACCCCCCACACACACACACACAGACTACACCAATCCACCCATCACTCTACTCACACACACACACCTCACCACACAGAGACTGAAATGCCTCTATCCTTATCAACATCTGCTGCTCACCTATAAGAACCACAAACTCTACCTCAGTAACTGCTGTGATCATGTATGTTCCAGTATGTTACATATCTCTGCACCTTATTCTCACCAAAGCACATCTCATCTACTGTACTGTATCGGTACTGCACTATCCTGTCTGTTAAATTGTCTCTTGTCTGCTGAATTTATCGTATTTATTGTATTTATTGTAGTGTTATAGTTCTATGTCGCACCTTCGTGCACGTTTGCACTTTGTTAGTACTGTATTGATGCTCCATGTTGCACCATGGTTTCGGAGGAATGTAATTCCCTCCACTATCAGTCTCCACTAGCTTGTTTTATCACTATTTTGTTTTAATTTTACACTAAATATCATTGCTTTTTAAAAAGTAATCACACAAAGCCTAATAGACTGTACCTTTAAATATCTTTTTATTCAGTCCCTGATTCCCCTCATGACAAATAGTAATATTGTGACTGAAATGCAGATAGTCATTTGTCTTAGTTAAAGCATTAAAGTGAAGACAGTGAAAGATGATTTACATTCATACCATAGTACATATATTTTTAAATGGCCAACTATTAGGTTAGTAGAGCTCAAACAGAAAACTTATGTTAATATCAAATCAAGAAACACATTACCCTATGCATGTGTCAGAAACTGACCATACCTTTATAGAGCAGACATTATGATTATGTTTCCTTAATTTATTCTGTTATCAGTTCCAATTTTTCACTCAGGACAGTGGAGAAGTGGCTGTCTTAAGGAGTGCCATGGAGACACCAGGACTAGCAGTCTGCTTACCAAGAGAGCGCATAGAATATATATGTTAGATGTTTTAGTAGTTGCAAGAATAAGCTGCAGCTTTTCCTGATTGGGGCTTTTAACAAACACCTCAACACTTAACATGAACACCCAGCTCTTTCAGAGGCAAATATCATTTCTACTGAATCAAGAGTAGGCTGGTTTAATATAGGGTCACGATCCATACAGAACTGTGATCACCTAAACCATAAATACTAACAATTCAGTTATCAAAATGTGCAGTTGGACCCAAAACTGTTTCAGAAGCAAAGGCTTCTTTTCTACTTGTACTGGATTCGGTTACTGCTATGTGTATAACCACCAATCTCTTCTAAATCTAGAAAACCACCAAATGCTGAATCATGGCAGTAATACACAATATAGACAAAAGTAACAAACTGCAGTGACACTGCTTCTATACATTGATTGCAATATACCTTGCAATCAGATCACATCTTGAATCTTTGATGAAGGTTATAGACTGACCTGCCTTTTTTTGACCATAATTATTTACCTTGGTAAATTTGTCAATTTACAAGAGACCAATGACGTTGAATGTCAGAGTGGACAGGGTGCTGACATTTTAGCCAATACTGCAATAATTAATAAACAGCTTGCAGCCCTACTGTGATCTACTGTGCCATACTGGAAAATATCTCTGCAAATAACCATTTGCCTCATGGACTGTAGTTATGCCTTTGTTGAATTGATGGAAGGGTTTTCAAATTGCTTTTAGTCATTGATATAGAAATTTGCCGATGGCTCCTTTGTTGTACTAACCAGTTTTACAGTAATCCATTCCTCTCACACACTACAATACAGTATTTGTAGATGTTAAGACTGATTTAGCATGTTAAAAACCAGTGTACTTTTATACAAGATCCCCCTCATAAAGTTACAGGAGTTCATAACTTGGTGTCTCAGCTTTTCATTCAAATAAAATAATAGAAATATTTACATGTCTAGTCCAAAAGGATAAAGACTAACAAGCCATTTGACATCAAATTTGAAAAGCACCACAAAATTAATAATAAAAAAATAATAAAGATGACATCTTATGAAGCAATTTAAACAACTTTTATAAACTTGTAATAAATCAATTTAGGATTTTTATATCATTATTAAAAAGGCAGGTCATTCTCCAGAACAAGGCAATTCTTAAACTTGTGAAAATTTGCTCAAGAAAGTTATCATTCAAGGATTCTAGAAAAACCCCACTGCTGAGTATGTCCAGCACACATTTTTGCTCTACTCTGCCAGGTACAAGCAATTCACAGCACATCAATGAGTAAAACCAACCCACCCATTTTTGTGCCTAATCATTATGCCAAAGCTTTAAATCTTGGTGGCCTTCTTAAGCACAGTCTGATGACCTCTAAAGGAGTCAAGCAGTCAAAACTACTTATTTCCTTTTTAGTTGCAGCGACTTAATGTTGCATTTTGGAGTGGCAGTCTTTCTAAAATTTTGGTGGTTTCTGATACTGCCATCCAGACAGAGCCAGTTGTTTCTGATGGGCTGGGCCAGAGGGGTCCAGCTTCAGCAGCAGCCACAGTGGAAGTCTGCGCTCGGGTCGAGCAGGAACGAAGCTCGGTTGCGGTCGTGCGGTAGGCAGTCCATGTGGTACCAAGCATCACAGTCATCACACTGGACCCACTGCACAGTATCTTGCTGTGGCAGATGACAACGCAGTGCTGCGCATGGCTCCACACCCTGGACCACAGCCACATCTTCATCTTCTTCATCTTCGTCATCATCATCCGAAGAAGAGGACGAGGACGAAGATGAGGAGGAAGATGATGATGACGACGAGGAAGATGGGGATGGGTGGGAAGGGCGGGGCGGGGGATGCTTCCTGGGTCTTCCACGTCGTCTACTACAAATTAGGACAAGTAGATTATTGTAGGTTATGATCAGATACCCACTGAGCCAGAATAAATGGCAGCTTCCACAGTGATCACATGGACAAATGATAAATTACTAAATCCTCTCAATCCTGACAGCTGCTGCTACACAAATAGTTTAACAAGACCACAACAACCACCTTTACAGATATCAATTAGTCATTTAGCTGGTTACTGAAGTTCACTCAACAGTTATAATTCAATACATATGCACCTATGTTCATTCACTTTCACCACAAACAAACTTCATATGAACTGTTACTTTCTGGTGTCCTGTTTAATTGCATTCAGTACAACACAGAAGTTCTTTTAAGGAAGAGAAAGTTGATGATCAGGGTAAATGAGCCAATTCATATCAAATTAGGAGGGAAATTACTTACATTAAACCTATTTGCATACAGGTATGAACTAACCTCTGCACCTGCATTGTTGCTTTTGCTATATAAGTATTCATATTTTTTTCAGTAATGTTTTTATGAATGCAATCTCCACCATAATCTCCAACTAAGCACTTTTGGGTGAAGTATACCTTTGATAAAAGATGATCACAAATTTCAGTTAGTATTCATTGCAGCTGGCCCACAATGTCACCCAAAGGTTTTAACACAATTGTTGGATCAGAACACTGACATACCCAGTGGTGGTATGGAAGCGTGCAACCTGTCCCCTGTCCCTTTCCACCTTGGTCAGTCTCACTGATGGGGAAGCGAGGTGGTAATTTTCACCACCCACTACCAGAGGACAGTACACCAGTGAGCTGTGTGCTCTCCGCCTGCCACGAGGAGCTGGCGAGCAAGGCTTCTGCTGTCTGCAGTTCACAAGATTTATGCTTTTGTTATAACTCATATTTACAATATCTCGCTTTTGGAGCGAGGTAAAGGAAGCATTAGTAGATTTCCCATGGGTTGAATAATTGTAAATGATGCCATTTTGCTTGGTTATCATAGGCCTGATGTCAAATTGTGGCCTCGTGCTCAGCTCTGTTTTAGAAAATGAGGGCTGGAACATCTCAGACTCAGATTTGTACAACCGCCGTCTTTTCCCTCCTCTGGCTTTCCGTGCATTCTCCAATCCACTTCTGCGACCCACAGGATCATCTGAACTATCGTCCTCCAGCAGCACAGTGTGGGCAGACTTGCGTCGGCTCTTAGATGACGGTGGTAGGGACTTTGAGGAGGTCTCCATGGAAACTGGAGGGAGAGGAGGTGGGGTGGAAGGTGGCACCAAAGCTGTAAATGAAGGAGTGCTGGTCAAATTCAGGTCAGTGCTTTTGTCAGTCCTCTTGAAGGTCCAGCAACTTCCATTCATCTTACTCAGGCTACCAATGGAGTTAAGGATGACGGTGGCTCTATTAATGGACAGTTTTGATAGATCAAGACTCGGCTCAGGTTTGCTGTCCAGACTTGTTCTGATCCGGTTCTGAATGTCAGATGAAAAGGAGCTAGCCTTTGGAACTGTAATGGCATCAAAGTCCTGTGGACTAACCCGGACCTTCTGGAAAAGGAAATAGAATTCTGGGCTCCCTCGCACTGATAGGCCACCAAAGGTTAATGTATCACCATCAAAGATTTCCCATAAAACACCATGCTGAATTTGGACATCATTCACCCATGTGCCTGTCAAACAAAGAAAGGTCATAAGATCACAGTATAAAAATTCTTAAGCACCAAAGCCAATTAAAAGAATAAGGGGGGACTTTTGTTCAATATAAGCTTGAAGCTTCTTGCTGTGTAATACACAGAATACTCTAGTGATTGCAAATAACTATTTTTAGCAAATAAACAACATAAAACACTTTAACCTGGATAAAACAGTTTCAAAAATGCTTGCAGTACATGGAGACAAATGTAAACTTATTAAATTCTCACCGTAGCTGCTTCGGTCTTTCACCTGAACTTTCCAGCCTTCCCCTGCTACAGCATCGGTTTGCCTTTCAGTGTGCAGTTCAGCGTGGATACGGGACACGGTTGATGATTCCAGAGTAACATCACACAACTCCGACGCCCGTCCCAAGAGGAACACCGACTTGGCAAGCCCCGGTCGGAAAGTGTACAGGTCACGGCCCAAATCGGATGCATGACTGCCTTGGCCGTTAGCATTAGTTGATGAGCCAATTCTTAACAGCTGAAAACACGACTGGACCCCAGACAACATACTGGCACTGAGCAAGAAAAAAAGGCAAAACTACACTCGGCAACAGTAGGTGTCTTAGCTAACCTACATAGAACCGCGTGCAGAATTATGACCCTCCATTGTAGGTTTTCTTAACCACTATCTACACAAACACATGTAGAACGTTTTCAACCTGTAAGACCTGTAAAATATCTGATATGATCTGAATAATTTTCGTGCATTAAATTAATAGCATGCCGAAATAAATTTAAACGTGACTGCTTTATTCCTGTATAGTATGTCTGTATGTGCACATAACAGTGTGTGATAGCAGGGCGACGTCACACCCGGTTAGTCTTCATCCTGAGAATAAGAGAAAAATATAACTTAGCTACTTTAGACAAGTATTGCAGAGAATACTGTTTACAATGTTTAGACAGCTAACCCTAGCTAACCAGCATTAGCTAACCATCAAAGTATGCTAAACATAGCGTGTATCTAGGATGTGTGGTGACAATTCAATACTTAAGCGATAAATAAACGGAATAATGAATCAATTCACAATATATATATATATAACCTCTCAAAATAGGACTTGCTATATCAAATTAACATAAGCTAGCAAGCTATAAGCTTGCTACCATTTAACTCGCATGCAAGTCCATTTGGAGTCAAGCATTATAGTTAGCTAGATAGCAACCTAGCTATAGGTTACTACGTATGCCAGTCTACTTGGTTTACCCCAAGTGCTAGCTGGCTAGCAAACTAGCCAAGTTAGATGCATTGTTAAAACGTCAAAGTTCAGCAAATATACCTTTGCTATATCGCCAAATATAAAAAATATAACCATCCGACTTAAAGTGAAGCATATTAAAAAGTGTTTTCTGCATACTAGAAATCATATCTACTTTGATTAAGTTTACTACCAGCAAAACAGAAAACATAAAAGAAATGCTATGCCAAGGCGTTGAATACTAGTTAGCCTGCTAGCTAGCTGTCTATAAGCTCTCGGTAAACCCATACATTAGACGAAACGACTTCAAATTAAATATCTAATGGTAATATAATTTCCTATTTTAAATTAGCATCATGTGAGCAAAAAACCTTAACAACGCACAACATACCCTAAATATGACGGCACATTATTGCAAACACCATTATATGTCTCTTATTTTTTCTCCGTTGTTAACTTTTCGCGTTCTTTTCCCAGGAAGTGCTTTGAAATTTGGCGCGCCGGGACGGGTTTCCTTGCGCGAGATTTAACGCCACTTCCGCCTCTTTTGTCAGAGGAGTTGTAAAAAAAAGCAAGATAAAGTTAATGATAGCATGGGTGTCACAGTTAAAAGTTTAATAATAAGACGTTTAGATAGTGTTAGGGTGGCTACTCCTACTTGCCTAAGGCTTACATTGATTATTGTTATTGATTATTATACAGGGTCAAGGCTACATATAGTAGTTGTACAGTAGCCTATATACACTGGAGATCAAAATTAGAGACCATACAATTTCCTAAATATTAAGGTCATTGTGTAGTCCTATGTGAATATATCCTAACAGGAGTGAAATAGCAGTATTTTAAGCTTATTTCATAAATTGTATATATTCTAAAGCACAGCATAAAAATGTAAATGATATAATTGAAAAAGAACACTTTCAGATACCTGAAAACCTCTGGAAAATCCTTGGTGACAAAGTCATGGCCAAGAAACCCACAACAGTCACAGAACTGTGGAAGAGACTGGAAGAAGAGTGGACCAAAATCACACCAGAGCGTTGTGAGAGACTAGTGACGTCCTGTGGCCGCAGATGTGCTGAAGTCATTCAAAGCAAAGACCTGTACACTGACTGTTGTAACCTTCAGAAAATTTGTTGTAATCTTTCTCTGCGCTACAGTCATTGCTGTCCTCTAATTATGATCATACATTTTTTTGCAAAATAAAGGTTTCATGTGGATATACTTTGGTTATTTTGTAAAACACTGTTCTAGTGGCATAGTGTACCCCTTACAATAAATCCTTCAAATGCTGATCAATGTAGATTACATTATTTCTGAAAAAATAAATTTTTCTCTAATCTCTCATTTTGGTCTCCAGTGTATATATTTGGGGGTGACAGCCCCTAGTGCTTCAACTATTAAGGAAACTGCTATTTCCTTTACTTTCTGCATCTTTTCTAGGTCTTTTTTCAGCCCTTGGTATTTCCCAAGATTCTCGTGTGCCTTGTGTCTGATGTTGCTAGCATTTGTTATTATCGTTACTATGTTATTATATATATTACTATGTATATATTTGTTATTATCTATCACTATGGCACTCATCTGCTGTTTATCCACCACTATGTCTGATTGGTTATCCATCACCATATTGTTGCTCTGTATCTTGTATTTTGTCCCACAGGATCTCAGCTTGGTCATTCTCCATGACTATATCCCACTTAGACCTTGAAACATCCAGTCAAAACTCGGCACAGATATTTCTGTATACTATGTCAGCTAATTGGTTATGGCGTTCCATGTATGCTCTGCTTGCTACATCTTACGTCCTGCTGTTATGTGCTGTATTGTTTCCAGAGCATCTTTGCATAGCCTGCATTTTGGGGTCTTGCCTGGTGTGGTAGATCTCAGCCTCTATTGATGTTGCATATAGATCTTATTCTTGTGTTGCCCTGATTAGTGCCTCTGTACTGTCTTTCAATACAGCTTTTTCAAGCCATTGGTAGGAATTTTCAATATCAGCAACTACCACAATTTGCCAGCGATACATATCGTGCAGGGATTTATCCTCCCGTGATGGTTCCTGCTCCTCCACACTCCCATCCTTCTTGAGTTTCTGCTGTCTGAGATACTTTCTAAGCACCTTATCATTTGGTCATCTCATACTTTTGATCAGTGTTCTTTTTCAATTATATATAAGCTTTAGAATATATACAATTTATGAAATAAGCTTAAAATACTATTTCTTAAAATATTGCCATGTTGTTCTCAAATTTTGATCTCCAGTATATATATATAAACTGCAGTCCCAGATATATAACATGCCTAACTAATAAGTTTATTATTATAAGTTTAATTGCAGAAACAAATTTGCAGAATCAATTTTATTTCATTGTCTTTCATTCAGGAAAAAATGTTATACAAAAGTGTGTGCATGAAGATATATGCAGAGAAGGAATAATATTTTTTATGTTTTTTAAACAAATGTATAATATTAAATAATTTGTTGCATAAAACATTTTTTCTATTTCATTGTGGCTGACATTAAGACATTACACTATTGTTAATGTCTAGAACAATCTAATTTATTCTGATGGGAAATCTTTAACATTTTTGTTTACCATTTTAACAAGAATTGTGTGTGTGTGTGTGTGTGTGTGTGTGTTGGGGGGGGGGTTGTTTGGGGGTTGGCATCTGTCCTCCCAATAATTTCTGCTCACAGCATCATAGCATCATGTGAACAATGTGGATCCCCCAAGTAACCATTTTGTAACTGTCTTAGTGGTGTTGCACGCTCATAAATGTGGCAAATATTCAAAAGCAGTTCTCCAAAATCATAAAGTCACAATACATGTATCATTTGCAAACAAAACAAGTTGATACAGGACAATGTTGTTTATAGCTGTACATTGCCAGTAAAGTAAAAATATGATGTCAATGGACAGAATCAAATCTGCAGTGCAACTCAGTACGAGGCAAGCATAACAAAACAAGCATAACAGAACATTTCCTCCTCTGTGCAGTCTTTATAAGCATTTCCTTTTTTGAGTGAGGACACTTGTTTGCCTTCTGCTAAAAGGCTGCAAAGGCCATAAAACCTCTACATCCTGGTAAGGTTCGCATGCCTGAGTAGTGAGTGAAAAAACACTTTACACAGTCAAAGTACAGCTAACTTGTCTAATATGTTTGTGTTTTTTAGCTCAGTATGGAAAAAAAGATATGAAATGCCACAGAGATCAGACATTAGAATACTTTGTGGGCATCATAAATACAGAAGGAGCAGGACCAAGTTATTTAAGCAGATAAGAAGTCCAGTGTCAAGCAGGCGATCTATGAGCATGCTGAAATAACTACTTCATCTGGGCATATTCTACATCTATGACATGAACAGTATTAAATAAAACAGTATAATAGATATAGAGTATAATATTATGACCAGTAGTCTTGGTGCAACATTTATATTTTTGCATATTTGCAGAAACTTTTCTCAAATACAGAAATAAAATAATAATTTCTAGTGCAATAATGTGTACGATTTTGTAAACCATTTGTCAGAGGAAAAACAGTAAAAGAGAGATTGCTAGTGAGAGATTAAAGAAATAAAATAAAAATAAAGTTCTAGATTAAATATAGAACATATGATTACTTATTATTTAAATATATAACATATGATTACTTGTTATTTAAATATAGAACATATGATTACTTGTTATTTAAATATAGAACATATGATTACTTGTTATTTGAATGTTCCATAGAACATGAGCAAAAAGAATGCAGCAATCAAGGCATGAAAATAATCATGCATTCTTTCTTGGAGTGTTATGCATGCAATATATACAGAGGTGAGGGTACCTTTTCTCAAAAGGTGTTCATGTTTAAACACTTATCCTGTGTAGGGCCTGCAATGTACACCATCGTTATTTGGTTTTGGACAGGAAGAATTACTCTTCCAAAGAAATGCTTTGAAGCACCAAAGTAGTATTTCAGTGCCTCTATTATTGTATACTATATTTTAGTTTGTTAATAATTTATTGTTGTATACTATATTTTAGTTTGTTATTAATATATTATTGTATACTATATTTTCATTTAGCTGCACCTGCATATTGTTTTGTAATGGTAAAGTAATACAGTGTATTGATACTACCTACCACCTCAACACCACAAATGAACAAAATCAAATGTTAGACGGCATCTCTTATTTACTTATTAGATATTTACTTATAATTGTGCTTTGCTTTGACATTATACCTGGCTGGCCATGCCTGCTCTTTTTTCCCTCGGTATTCCCTGCACACATTAAAGATGTGGTAGCAGTTTTCCCAACATGCCTTATATCTTATTGTCTTATGACAATTTACAACAGAAATCTGTTCACTTGAACTGTTCATTTGTATCCTGAGTACCCTAAACAGCACTTAAGGGACCTGTTTTGAATTGGACAGCATCCACCTTGGGTGAGTACTTAGAATTTAAGCTGAACAAGGACTGTGGGAATTCAGCTGGGGAGACACACAGGTAAATATAAGAAATTAGAGAAAGCAACTACTTATATTAAAGCTACATTAAGTTCTAATATGAGTTTGAACTCTTTAAGTGGAACATCAAGCGATGAAGTGGAGCATAATTTATAAATGCATATGAATCTGACACATGCCAGTTTATGATTAAATGGATCCATACCAGAACCAAGCTTGTTTTCTGTGAAATGGATTCTGGGACATTTTTAATCTGAAATCATGTCTTTTTATAGCCCCATACAAGATTTCAGAATGGAAAATATGAACCTTGAAAAACTATCATCTTCTGCCAGAATCAGCAAACACAAGTGCAAACAAATTACAGAACATGCAATTCATTAAACATTCTTTCTAAGCACATATTGAAAGTAATTGATTGAAAACAATATCTGACTAATTGTTTTGTTATTCAGGACATGTTCTATTGTTTTGTTATTCAGGACATGTTCTAGAGTGATAGGCTTTCAACAATGTGCCAGTGAATACACAGCACATCATGTTTTACTGCAGCATATTAAACACTGCATCCAAACAGCATCTCATTTAAACTTTACGTAAGCAAGGCATATTTCTATAAAGCAATAAACAGTAGATATTAAGAATCCTCTTTATTCCCTTATTCCAGAGAGCAATGGCAATGCTCCTAAGTAAACCAGTGTTTGTAAATCTCTGTCTTTATTGTGCAGGTAAATCTCTATCAGTGTTTCCAAATGAAGAGTACAGCTATAATTTCATGATGAGTCCACTTTGACAAGCATGAAAGGGCAATGGGAAGATGAAGGTGAAAATGATTGAAAGAAAAAAAAAACCCGAGACATAAAAGCAATGGAATGAAGACTTCTGGTTGGTACCCTCTTCTGTGTTTTGATAAGGTCGTCCACTGCAGCTGATATTCACTGTTTTTAGGCAATGTGGGGTGTTCACAGTTCTCTGGTAAGGACATTTTTGTTGTTTTAAGCAATATTCAGAGGTTTTGAGAAAATATCTGCTTTGTCTACAAGAAATGTCTTGAGCAGGGGAGATGATAGGTGCAGCTGTGACAGTCAGTGTGATTTTATAAATGCAGGCCATCAATGATGTCTTTGTTTGTTTGTTGTTTGTTTTACTCCACCACAAGAAAACCAAAATGTTTTACTAATAGTACTACTTTGGAGCCATTTGGAGCACCTTGAAACAGAGGCCTTAAAACAATATTGTACTTTACAATATTGCTCTATTATACCGTACATTAACTTGGGTGGAAAAAAATGCTATGCCACCTTTTGATGTTTGTGAGCTCTACAAACTGTGACCACACAGACAAAAAGTTTTAATTTTACCAAATAAATTAAGAACATAAAGTAAAAAAAAAATCTTGGAATATGTAAGTAGGTAAACTAGTTGTCTCTTTATTTTGTTATGATTATGTTTTTAGTATAGTAATTAGTGTTCATATAGAACTGTTTTCCTCTTTTTTAAGTGATCTGACAACTTATGTAGTCAATACAATGTGTAGGAAATACAATGGGGCTATGAAACAATACCAGACTTGTGGTTTTGATTTACAGAGCACAAAAACATTGAAGATCATTAAAATGCTAGCTGTTGGTTTTAGCTAAGGCACTGGTGTTATAGAGCTTTTTGCACAATATTGTTTTAAGATCTCAACAATATAAGAAAGTTCCCCAGTTTCCACAGGAGACGTATTCTTCTTTTAAGTGTGTGACTGTTTTTCCAGATAGCCTAACATGCACCACACATTCAATCTACACTAGATTTGGCACTTTTAACAAGCCAAAAAACCCTGGGCTATTTCATATGCATGCAGAAGCACACAAACTATTTTTTTAAAGTTAATGTAACACGTTTCTTTTTTGTTATATATTTCCCTAATGCTTTAGGTTTAATCATTAGTGTTAATATTTAGCAAACCATTTGTTAAAAAAAGGCTTAGGAAGTGTTATATGAGAAACATTAGCTATACAAACAGTTATCTGGTGGCATGACTAGGGAAGAAACGAGCAGGCTCAGGTTGGTTAGTGGGAAGCTCTGGGGTGGGCAGCACAACAGACTCAGGTTGTGATGCCATCTGCACTATTGCTTTGATCCAGTTTGGCTGCTTTGTCATTGACCACTGGGACATCTTTGCTTGTTTCTGGCACTGGGCTAGTTGCAGGGGCCAACGCTCCCATGACATCTAACCCATGCACTTTAGGGCTCGTGTGAGGTGTAGTGACTCCCATCAAGTCACTCTCCATGTGGGCTTCAGATCTGGCCTGGGTAGAAGGGCTGGCGCTGAGAACCGAATCTGGGGTGCGAGTGGCACTATGACTGCCTTCAGAAATAGGTGGGGCAGCAGCAGCAAGACTGTCAGTGTCTAATAGGAGCTTGTGGGAGGCATACGTTTGAGGCACATCAGTGTCGCTGTCCAATGGGAGGGCCGAATCAGTCGTCTCCAAAAAGTTATTTTCTGCAGCAAAGGTGTGGTAGCGCCCCGCTGTGGACACTTCCAGACCCTGCAGTATGGAAGATGTTACTGGGCATGTTGCAAAGGTAAGTAATAACAACCTAACCAAGTAATAACACTACACACTTCTAAAGTTAATTCTTGCAGTGTGATGGTTTCAGCTGCATTTCTAAAATGTCTGATCATTTACCTTGATTTCAACCTCTGTGCTTTCAGTGGTGTTCTCCCAGGTGGACTGGAGAGTGGACTCCTCAGTGAATCTGGTATAGGCCTCATGAACCACCTGATACCAAGAGAAACTCCAAGTAAGTGCCCAAATGCATAATGAAATTCTGCATGTTATGAATACATTTAAAGATAAAAGGGAAATAAAAAAAATTGCAGATGGAAAGCTCACAAGGTACCACACCAAAAGCTCCTCTACACATTTATTGCAGTTTAAAATCTGATAAATATTGTAACAATATGAAAGGGTGGTAGCATTACAGACAATATTAAGATGTTTTAAAAATCCTTACTTCTCTTATGTGATAAGGGATGGAATTAGGTAGTTATGAAGAAACAGATTTTCTATTAGAAAAATTCTTCAACAAATTCTTCTAAATCACCAGCTGCATTTTGAATAATTCAACAGCCCCAGTTTACCATATTAAAATAAATATTTAATGTTTTAAGTATTTAAGTTATCCGAGGAATTTAAATATGCCATGTCTCCAGGAATTCTAAAGAGCTGTAATACATTAGGGTCCTTATATTGTCACAATATATATCTGCACATGTGCACACACACCTGGACATTTAATCATACATCATCAAGAACTATATAACACACACAAACGACAGAATAGACAAAACATCACACTTTCACTGTGGTAAATGATTAATTTTAATATTTTTTTAAGCCAAATTTGGAAATTCAGCCAATGTACAGTTGGCTATCATTCCCCAATGAATAACCACATATTTTAGCACACATCAATGTTTACATATGGTTTGTATATATTAACAAATCATCTATTCTTAGTTTCATTTAGCAGTTTTGTCCATGTGTTTATTAATTAGTAATAACACTTTCCAGTTTTTTCTGAAATATACTGTAGTTTTCTCAGTGTTTGCTCTTCAGTAAAATTCAATAAAAAGAATTTAACTTTACAGAGATTACTAGCAAGCATAAGACAAACATAATTTATTTAGGTCTTCAAATTTCTACATATAGAGCTTTTTTCTATAATGGATTTATTGAAGATTTTACTGTGTATTGTCTGACTGTAATGGATTCATTGAAGATTTTACTGTGTATTGTCTGACTATAATGGATTTATTGAAGATTGTACTGTGTATTGTCTGACTGTAATGGATTCAATGAAGATTTTACTGTGTATTGTCTGACTATAATGGATTCATTCGGGAACAACTTATTAAGATGCAATGCAATCAGGGAATCCAATCCTATTAATCATTACCAACATCTTTTAATTACACATATATTCACACAGCCAATGTGAATCTTAACCATCGCGCGTACACGCACTCAAACACACACACACACACACATACACAAAGGTCCACATTTACCTCTTCACCATCCAGAAAGAGAAATATCTAGGTGCATGTGTGTTTCAGCAAGAGCAGAAATCTATTTGTTACTAAAGTTCTAACTGCAGGGATCATTGCGATACCTTAGCAGTTACTTGTGCCTACAGACCTGCATGGAAAACAGAGGGAGGAATGAGGGATGGATGGTACACGCAATCGCTGATGGTGGCAAAAGGCCTTATCAGCTCGGGCTACTGTTGGACCACCCTACAACACTAATACAAACACTGATACAGATCCATCAACTTAGCACTAAAGGAAAAAGTGAACACCAAGGCGCAAAGCTCGCTCACCGGGAAGGTGCTCCATTTGAGGCTCCTTTAAAAAGGAAAAATGCATCGCAAATCAGTGATTATGCTAACCTCTTCCATAGAAAAAAAATCACTGCCCAGGCTTATTAGAAAACAACTAGACAACCTGTCCGAAGTCTTCACCCGTAATCTATTCAGGCCAAGAACGATTTTTCACTGTGTGAGGACTGGTGACTGACAAGGTCAGACCACTTGAGCAAGTAAAGAGAGATTAGACCAAGTGAAGAGGGATTAGACCAAGTGAAGAGAGATTAGACCAGCAAGTGACTACATGCAACTGGATACAGAAGAAATGTTCACAATAAGACAGTAGAGCCAAAGTGATCCAGTGTATTATCAGGGTGCGATAAGAAGGCATTGTTATATAGTTAAAAAACTAGCATGCCTGGAATATAGCCCTAGAAAGATAGTGATCTGAGTGTGTGCAGTATTTGACAAAATGCATGCCACTCTGAGGTACGGAGATTCAGCATGGTCAGTATTAAGTACAGGAACAAAGACAAAGACATAAAACAAAAACAAACACACATTTAAGGCATGTCAACATTGAGATAAGGTTTTGCCCTAAGCTACAATCCTTAGATACACCTCAACATATAGCTTATGTAATTATTCTTCTACTGCTTATAACCATGTATAAACTATTTAAAGACAATGTATAAAGTTTGTTCCTTTCTGTGGTTAATGTTTGTAATGTTTGGCTCTTGTAGTCATTCTAGTGTAAGGTGCTATACCTGTCTGAAGGCCTCTCCGTCTCCCTTGCCAGCCTGTTGAGCAATGAGTGCAATCTTACGGGCTCTTGCTTCCCGACGGCGAACCTTGATCTGACAGGATATCAGACAAACCAACAGCAGGAATGCCAGCAGACCCAGTAAAGACAGGATCACCACATAAAGCTGAGGCAGCTTGTAGGCTGAGAACAGACAGGGGTAAAGGAGGGTGAGAATAAAGCGCGACACGAATGGGATGTAGTTAATGGAATATAGTTAACCAAACAAAAGAAATTGATCTCAAACATCAGTTACAGAGAGAGAACACTAGAGAAATCACATTAAACATTAATGGTTAGATAGAACCTGTACATGATCTAATTTTTTCCAGGAACATTTGCCTCTGTACTTACGCTCCACATCCAAGTAGACATCAGCGATGCGGAAACCTGATAAGTCAGTCACTCTGAAAACGCCCATGTCACTGACTCTGACCTTCTTCAGGTAAAACATAGAGCCATCTACTGATACTCGGCCATCTAGTATGGGGTCCGAAGGCACCACCAGTTCCCCTTGATCCAGAATGATCCGAGCCTTGCGATCAGAGTCTGGGGTGTAGACCATATGAATCTTCGTGTGGTTTATATAGAGCTTGATCTTCAGAGTTCCATCATACTGCAAGTGCACAAATGTCTGGTGCTCTGGGATATGGTAAAAACATAATCCATTGTAATATATGGCCCTTAGATACTACTTTGCAATTAAAAAATTGCAATTTATAAGCACATTTTTGTTCCTTTCGTGCTGTTAGGTATATAATTCTATCATAATATATTCTTGCCATTATAAACGCTTTCCTCTAAATACTCACCTTTTACATTCAGACATGTCCTTTTACGAACTTTTCCATCACTGTCTAATACAGTGTAGCTACCCTCATCTTTTCCAGTCACCACATGGAGATTAACCTTCATCTCATTTGCACTGAGACGGTTCCTGTATTCTTCTGTAGGGATGAAGCTCTGGTTGAGGAGAACCACAGCAGGTGTCTCTACTGTCTGATTAATATGACTTGCACTAGGCCTGAACTCCAGGGTGTAAGGACCAGTGATCCCAGAAAGCGTGATATGATATGTTTCACCATACTTCACAGTTGTCTCAGTGGCACAATCTGTAAAGGTCAACAGTATTCTGCTGTTAACAGAAAGGCAAACAATAAATCAACTATATTTGACAAAATTTGCTTAAAACTAATTCGTCACTAAATATGCAATACTTTTGAATCATATACGGAATCATGTGGAATGCAAAACGTGTATGGAATTTAGGCGTTCCATTTCATCAGTCTTTGTTTCTTGATACTCATGCAACATTTGATTAAATCTTGCTTTTTCAAAAACACACTATTAGCAAGTTGAGATCAGTAGTCTTAAGTTTGATATGTTGATACAAGCCTTTACTTCTTTTTGAATTGATTACTTTTTTCTTCACTTAGATCCACTCTGAACCATTTGTAAGCAGTTCAGAATGCAGTGGCAATATTACTTACTAGGACAAATAGACAATCTCATTCTAATCTTTTATTAGAATCTCTTCACTGGCTTCCAGTAGATTTAAGGATTACATTTAAGATTCTCACTATTACCTTTAGAGATCTGCATGGTCAGGCATCTGACTTTCTCCATCCCCATTTATTAGCTTCCTTAGATCTGGTGATATAGGTCTTTTACAGGTTCCACATACTCGGTTTAAAGACTTTTGAGGATACTGCTCCGAAATTATGGAATGTCTTATCTGCATTTATGAGGCTTGCAGTTTCTGTTACTTCTTTTAAAGAACAGCTGAAGACCTATGTTTGAGTACACCAAGTGCTTGGGCTCCATATTCTATGGTTGAGTACACCAAGTGCTTGGGCTCCATATTCTATGGTTAAGTACACCAAGTGCTTGGGCTCCATATTCTACATTTGATGGCCTTGTGCTCTCATTGTATTTATTTTATTTTTTGTTTTAAATGTTTTTAACTTTTGTTTGTTTTGTTGGTGTTACTTTGTCTGTGAACTCACTTTGCATAAACAATTTGTGACTTTTGTCTGGAATACAAAAGCACAATTACAATACCTCTGACATAATGATGACGTTAAAGATCTGCCTGAGCATCACTCCTACCTCGAACTATGAGGATGATGCGTCTGACATCAGCAGGAGCTGCAGAGTTCCTCACTACGTATGTACCCTCGTCCTCTTCACCCACATCTTCCAGAACCAAGTGGCTGATATGAAAATTAAGTTTGGCTCTAGAGTTCAGAACCTCCTTATTCCGGAATAAAACCACCTCAGAGAGTGGTTCCAGTCTCGGTTTAAACACCACCTCTGTAGTGTCCATTGCTGGCAGAGGGATATGAATATCCTCCCCAAAAAAGGCGGTACGGTGGTCATCCTTTGCTGAATGTGAAAATAAAGACAAATGAGGAGTTTGGAATAAATATTGAAAATGCTAAAGAGTTTTTTTATATAATTAGTCATGGCTTATTTGAGTTTTCATCCAAAATATCTATACATCACATAAAATGACTCAACAGCCGTTTTTTTAATTGAAATGTGTTTTAATTTAAATCTGACTACCAGTAAAAATGAGTGAATTTTTTTATGGAACTATTTGCAAAACTAGTATTTGCGAAGTGAAAGAACAGTTGTTAGTGCCTTTACCTTTTATAGTTGCAAAATAAGCTGTGAAAGAAAAAAAAGATTATTGTTCTGAATATTGCTGAAATAATTTTTCATTGACCAGAATAAGGATACATGTAGGGAAATCTAAAAGCCCCTTTCTGAATGGATAAAGTATTTAATTGTGACGGCGGGGCGGAGGGAGCAGAGGCAGACGCTGTAGGAAACATGCTCAGCGAGCGAGTTTATTAGACAG
>JAOYMR010000004.1:5702811-5716292 GCA_025802075.1 Tenebrosternarchus preto | reverse complement strand
TCTCTCTCTCTCTCTCTCTCTCTCTCTCTCTCTCTCTCTCTCTCTCTCTCTCTCTCTCTCTCTCTCTCTCTCCTTGCCCCCCCTTTGTATCACAGTCTTCAGCTCATAATGGAAGCCGAAGCTGAGGCAGAGTCCATCAGAGTGAGTAAACAGTAGCCCTGATCCCTGACATCACTTAAAAAGCAAATGGTCAGTGGCCTTGGACCTGATTTTTTGGGCAAAAATTAAGCTTGGTCTTGAACTACATTTCATGGTCAGTGTATTCTTCATTAATCACCCTTACAGAGTGTCAGTCCTTAGTCAGATGACTAATAGTGACATACCCAAGCCAATTTAAGGAAAAAAGAGGTCTAAATTTACTGTGACAATTTTGCTCTGCAATTCTTCTTTAATTGTTAATTTTAGTGTCTAAAAACAGCATCTACTATTTTCAGCATGATCTTGTATCAAATGAACAAAATGAATAAGTGGTTGGAGTTGCACCCTCACCTCACCCTACAGGTTAGAGGAGAGGCAGAGGCGTTTGCTGTGGAGGCCAAAGGGCGAGCTGAGGCAGAGCAGATGGCAAAAAAGGCTGAAGCCTTCCATCAATACAAGGAGGGAGCCATGGTGGACATGCTGCTGGAGAAACTGCCACTGGTAAGGCTATGTGTGTGTGTGTGTGTGTGCTGGAGGGTGCATAAAGAAAGTGCATAAGGGAATTAACAACAGGTAAAGTTAATAGAGGACAGAACAAATGTAATCGGGGGAATCAGCAACGCTAGGAGTGCTAGGAAGAGCGGTGTGACATTTGATATACATTTGATATACATTTGATATACATTTCTAAATGATTACACGTGCTTGTATCTTCTCAGAATTAACATTAATTGACTTATATATGTATAATGGAAGCCACCAGACTGATTGACTCCATGCCACGCCGCATTGCTGCAGTAATCCGGGCCAAAGGAGCCCCAACTAAATATTGTACATGCTCATACTTTTCATGTTCATACTTTTCAGTTGGTCATACTTTTTTTGTATTGGTCTTAAGTAATATTCTAATTTTCTGAGATACTGAATTTGGGATTTTCATCAGTTGTCAGTTATATTCATCAAAATTAAAAGAAATAAACATTTGAAATATATCAGTCTGTGTATAATGAATGAATATAATATACAAATTTCACTTTTTGAATGGAATAACTGAAATAAATCACCTTTTTCATGATATTCTAATTTTATGACCAGCACCTGTATATTCAGGTATTTCCTATAGAAATGCATTTGATTTTCCTGTCTTCATGGAGGGTCATTTTCTCGTCATTCTCCACTAGGTGGCAGATGAGATCAGCAAACCTCTGACATCTGCCAACAAGGTTACCATGATTTCCAGTGGTGGCTCAGAAGTGGGTGCTGCCAAGCTGACTGGGGAGGTCATGGACATCATGATCAGGCTTCCTGAGACAATTGAGAAACTGACTGGAGTCAATATCTCTCAGGTGGGACCACTTAGATAGAACAGAATATACACATTCATAGTATATTCACATATACACTCAGTTCTGGTGTTATTGAAGTGGTTGTTAAAAGCATTAAAAAGTGCAGTTTATGCTGCTAACCATTCAGACAGCGAGAGAAAAGGTGGAGATTAAATGCAGATATAAAATCCAGAGACTTAAAATAATGATTAGAATTGAAGAAAGAAACTGATTATAGTTCATTATTTATACTATGAGAAATCTGACAATATTAACGAATGTAATAACCCCATCCACCATTTTGTTTAACTCTTCAGGTCCCCCACACTGCTTGAATACCAAACATCCATCAGACCTTTAGCCTTCCAACAGTTTGCATGTGTCTGTCTTGTTCTTTTCGATGTTTCCACCTTCTCGCTTTGGTCCTGTATGTCTTCTGTCTTTCTTCCTCATCACTGCCCGTCATTTGCCTTGCTGCTGAACCCAAAGTGTACCTTACTCTACCTTTACCACACCAGTGCACGTACATGCACAGCCTGCATCTCTGTCCAGGATTACTGGATGCAGTGCAGATGGTAAATGTTGAAGTGTGACTGACACAGACACAGCGACCAAACACAAGCTTTTCATAAAACTACTAAGATCTTGGATCTTTATGACTGTGTGTACTAGTTTAGGCATCTATATAAGATCATACAGTTTATATTACAAATCAAAATGTACTCTAAAAATATCCCTGTATTATGTTACTTTTTTTTTTTTTTTTTTTACAAAACATCAGGTAATTTGTAATTGTTTTACAAACGACCCAGAATTTTTCGTTTGTGTTTGTCTGATTATAACACACTAGTCCTAAGAATAACACTTCTCTTCTGTTATACTGCAGAAATTCATTCAGTTGTGATAATTATCTTTATATAGCATCTTTCTCCTCAACTAAATAGTAGTAGCTAACTGAAGTGTAATGACAATGCTTATAAATTGTTCATACAGCTGCAAAGAAGTCAATTGTCATAGGCCAGTATTGTATTTGCAGCCTCTGACCAATGTTTGATTAGCACCTTTACATTTCATATGGCAAATTATTGTTCTGTTCCATAACCAGATGATGTTTGCTGTACACTTTTTGCTCTACAAGATTTACGAGGACAGTGAGCTCTAGGTTGTGCTGAACTAAGTGAAATGAAATCACTTCTTTGGGTTCAGTCAGTTTGGAGCAAAAAAGTCAGAACTTGCAGCAGAATACAAACATTAATACTGTTGTACATGTTCTTCACTTTGTTACATTTCTAGTAGTTCTGCATTTGCTTTGTCTTATTGCTGGGTTAAATAAGGTTTAACACCCAAACTGTGCCCAATCCTGTTCCAACTTCAGCTCAATCCAAACCACAGAAAGATGCTGTATATCGAAGATGTTGTATATATTGTGCCATCATACTGACAAATTGTCAAATCTTGTTTAATTACCTCACTGGACTTGATCAGGGCTGTGATGTGCGATACAGAGCAAAGATGCTCTTGCAAAACATTTCAGATGCTACTTTTATTACACAGGTATAGTCATTTCTTCACAATATTGAGTGCATTTGAAATTGTTGCATTTAGTTAGTTTTTTCAGTCAGTGCTGAACAGATTTCTGTAATCAGGATAGAATCATAGAGTATGTTATATGCTGAATATGTATTAAACGTGTGTGCATTATGAATAATAAATGCTAAACATGATATATTATCTTTGTAGATTATCAGTGTTTAACAGTTCTGTTGTGAATAAATATCTCAAGTGTCTCCTGGAAGACTGCATTAAATCATAATACCAAAGGTGTTTTGTGTCTATAGATGAATTCAGAAAAACTGACCATTGTACTTCTGGCACAGTAAAACCTTAAAGCATTTCAATTACAACAACTGTGGATGTAGATGGGCTCACTCTTGCGGGCTCCTACCTGGAGATGAGCTGCAGCATTCTGGAGCAGCAGTAAATGCTAATCCTAACATAGAGCACATTACAATAATCAAATCGAGATGTAATAAAAGCAAGTATAATCCTCTCAAAATTGTTACAAGATAAAAAGGACTTAACCTTAGATAACAATCTTAATTGGAAAAAAAAGCCAGTTTTGATCAGAGTTGAACTGTTCGACCAATTTAAAATCATTATCCATTATCACCCCCAGATTTTTTACTGTAGGCCTTACAAAAGCTTCCAGGGAACAAAGATCTGTCTGTGGGATATCACAAGTACAACTACCATCAACTTCTGTAATACTGCTGTCCCTGATACACTTGTACCAACGTATCACACTACTATGCCATTACCATGTTGGTGATATGACTGCTGTATAAAAGTATGACAAATTCTGCCATATGTCAATTGTCAGTTAGCTATGTTACATTAATAAAGTGCACCTTTGTAATTCTCAGTTAGCTATGTTACATTAATAAAGTGCACCTTTCTAATTGTCAGTTAGCTATGTTACATTAATAAAGTGCACCTTTGTTAATGGTGTAAATAATAAAGGGCCCAGTGAGTTGGTATGGGTACATCACAACACAAACTGAATAATGTGAGAATACCGATTGTGTTGAAACTGAAATGAGAAAACTGGAAAAGGCTGTCAGTGTAGGGGGATAAGAAGGTCTAGCTGGAGACTTTCTGAGAATAAGCCCTTAATGACCAATTGTCTCTTCTTTTTTATTGTTCATATAAGGAGAAACAGTTATTTAGATGAATGAGCATGGTATATACAGCAAAGTCAGCATTAAGACTACGTAACAAGAATAGTAGGAGACATTAACAATAATATTGAGAACTGTATTATTTCCAAAGACACATGAGATACAACAAGGATTACACATGAAGGCACCAACCAATCAACAGTCTGCTCACTGCCAACAAAAACATTAAGCCTTTGATTGGTTGGCATGGAAATACGTTATTATTCTGTACTTTGTTCTCTAATATTACTTTTTAATATGTTTTCTTTTAAATTTCAACAGGAGCAGAGACAATCCTTCCTTTTTGTAAATAAAAGTCTTCTCTATATGTATTTACAGTAATTTCCAATCAATAATGAAGGATAATTATAATTGCATAACAAAAGCCAACAATCAATAATAGTTGGTATTAAAGGTTAAAAAACACACTACTAAATAGTACCTGGTAACCAAATCGATGCACCATTTTGCTGTTTCTCGCTCTCAATCCCTCCCTCCCATCCTTCCTTTTTTTTTTTTTTTATTTAAAATTTTTTTAAGTCCTCTTTGTGGGAAGAGCCCCAGAAATATATAAAACGACTGCACTCAATGTAGAAAAAAAAGAATAGAAAGAAAACATTGACTCATGTTTTCACGCAGAACTTCCTCGACTCTCTCCACACTGACGTGTTCTCAGCCATGACTTCACACATTCTCACGCACACACGAATACGCGTACATGGACAATAGAAAAATACATAAATATGATACACGACTAAAATGTAAATGATGAAAAACAAAGATGATAAAGTTTCTTTTAAGTGCTGCATCCCTACAACTTTTAGCCTGTATTTATTTCAGCTCGTGCTCTCTGTAATGCTTTTTTTAGGCTGTAACTGGTAGGAACAGATAACATTAACTTGAGCTGTCTGTCATTGGCAGCATATCGACATCGTAACAGATCTCAAGGAGCCACACTCATTACTGATATTAGGGGTTTTTTAAACTATAAAATGGAAACTTTCTACTAACTTAAATAGCTATGCACACTACCAAGTTGTATCTAAATATCTTAGAATGAAAAGACTAGGTCTTGTTCAAGACTGAATTTGTGTTAGTGGGAAAAATCTAATTTCTAATTAAGGCAATATCAATATCATACCATTATGGTACATTTAACATTTACAAAACTGGGAAACTCTGCAAGTCTGTTCTGTTGACCAGCAACGAAGGCCAGTGATGAACAGTTCTGTTCATGTGCTACTTTGTGCTTGCTTACCTTCCTCAATATTAGTGGCAAAGCACAGCATAAACCAAACAAAATGGACCAAAGTGTGTTACAAATATCCGACAGACCTTGGCTGACGCGCTGTTGTGCAGACCATATGACAGACAGTTCATGCATAATTTCATGTTAAATCGCTGGGCCACCACCTGTCTTAAACACCAGAAGATGTGAAGTGAAATCAAAGGCACTGTTCGAGCATTTTTTACTTTTTCAGAAAATGCTAACTGGATACAAAGAAAAACCAAGAGCAACAACTGAAACCTGAAAATAAAGTACTGAAAATCCATAATCCAGAATAATTATTGAAACAAACAAAAATATCTCTCTACCACTTAATTGTGGCAATTAGTAATTTCATGGAAAACAGATGTCAGGAGGATGGAAATACAAGTTGACCGCAAACCACCTCACCTCTCTGTTCAACATGAATAAAGTCCACAAAGGTCTACTGCGCTTCAGGATTTCACTTCACCCTAGCAGGAGCACACGTGTGTGTGTGTGTGTGTGTGTGTGTGTGTGTGTGTGTGTGTGTGTGTGTTTTTTTTAAAACACTGGGTCAACTAATTAAACAATAAGATACACTCCTGCTTGGGTAAAAGAACAATCTTGAGCCAAACCACCCTTTTGCACATAAGACTGGGCACCACACATTGTTGATTGCTGTTGGAAGTTCTATTGGCATTTACTATTACTAGAACTAACATACAGTAACTCAGTGAGTCACAACACCTCTGAGCACAACATTGCCAGTTTTGACAATTCCACATTTATATTTTTCTTTGCATCCAGTGCACATTTTCACAAACAAATCCTCCTATAATTCCTTTGAACACTTTCTATCTTCTTATGCAGTGGCTGCAAATCTAGGCAAGACATCTTCAGCTTTTTTCACATGGAATGACCATCATCTTGTACTTCTTGCAGACATTTTTTTTGCCTCTAGAACCCATAGTGTGTATGTGTGTGTATATCTTATTCCAGGCAGTGTAGTTTCTCCCTCAGTTTCTTTCTGTTTTTACATAGTCCACTTTCTCTCTCCTTTCATTTCTGTTCTACGAGTTCATGTGCTCCACCTGAATGGCCGAGGTGGAGACAGTGAGGCAGAGGTCCTTGTGGGCTGACAGGTCGGCTACGCTCACAGGCTTGTACTGGATCTCTCCGGCAGATACTGTCTTGTACTGGTGCAGATCAAAGGGGCAGGAGACTCCCTCTGTAACGGGGTAGCTGGTTGGGGGGGTCGGGTTGGGTTGGTTCTGCGTCTGGGCTGCAGCTGCTGCCCCGCCGGCAGCTGCTCCAGCACCCCTGCCTCGGCCCCGGCCCCGACCGCCTCCACTTCCTGCTGTCTGAGCTGGATTCTGACCCTGCTGAGCCTGCTGTGCGGCTACAGCGGCCGCTACAGTCAAGGGATCCGGGTTGTGTTTTCGCATGTGTTTCATTAGATATGTCTCCTGTGGAGAAGACGTGGCAAGAGACTGAATTTACATGATGATATGAGAGCCAGGGAATGAAGTTAGGTTAGCTTCCCAAACCACAAATAAATGGCTATCTGTAAGGAGTCCATAAAGATAGTTCAAACATCTCAAAACTAATTAATTCATTTAAAACATGTTTTGCAGAGGAGGAGATCAAATATAGTATTAAAGCAAGAACAGGATCTTACAGAGGTATATGCTCGGTTGCATAGGCCACAGGAGTAGAGTTTGGCGTGTTTGACTGTGTGTGTAGACAGATGAACCTCCAAGCTGGCTGCATCTGTGTAACCACGGTTACAGTTGTGGCACTTGTATGGTTTGTCTTTGTTGTGCTGTCTACGATGAGACTGAAAAGACAAATGTACAAAAATAAAATATAACAATCTCTTGTTTCTAAATTAAACATTTTTTTTTTTACATTTTAACTAAATTTAAACTTGTCTTTAAGCACAATTAAGTGAAAAAGAATACCTCCATTTCCCCCTGACTGTGCAGGTCAAAAAATACTTGTCTCATATAAGAGTAGGAATAAAATTTCTAGGCAAATTTCAAATGATAAAAATAAAATAAAAGCAAGTTACCTGGAGGTTGGAGAGCTGGGTGAAAGCTTTCTCACAGCCAGGATGAGAACACTTGTATGGACGATCGCCAGTGTGGATCCTATCAAATAAAAATAGCAAAACTTATCAGGGCAATCATCAGAAAATCTCCTTCAGTGGCTTCTGACTGAATATCACAACTTTTCCAATTATTAATAATGCCTGTGGAAATACAATATATGAACTTTCATATGACCAACAAAAGAAATGCTAAACTGGAGGAAAGATTGTGGAGTAAGAGGGCGAGCAGATGGAGCAGAGCTGTGAGATGTGGTAGTGCTAACTCTAGCTGAGAGCTGTGAGATGTGATAGTGCTAACTCTAGCTGAGAGCTGTGAGATGTGGTAGTGCTAACTCTAGTTGAGAGCTGAGAGATGTGGTAGTGCTAACTCTAGTTGAGAGCTGAGAGATGTGGTAGTGCTAACTCTAGTTGAGAGCTGTGAGATGTGGTAGTGCTAACTCTAGTTGAGAGCTGTGAGATGTGGTAGTGCTAACTCTAGTTGTCCCTGGCCATTACCTGTGGTGCTGTTGTAAGTGACTGAGCTGTCTGAAGGTTTTCTGGCAGTAGGAGCAGGTGTAGGGCTTGGCCCCGCTGTGGATGCGGATGTGCTGGGCCAGGTAGCTGGAGTTGGCAAATGATTTGGAGCAGTGGGGACATTTGTGCGGCTTGCTCTCTGTGTGGTTTCTAACAAGGGTTCAGGGAAGGGATATGGAGAGAGAGAGAAGGAGAGAGAAAAGAGAGATTTATAAAAACCACTCAATCTATATATCAAATCATGAGATCGCAGAATGTATAGTGTGACACGTGATTGCTGCAGTACATCTGTGTGCGCGGTTCTGTGTCTGAGTTAGGAAACGCAGTACACAAACACACACCAGGCACCATCATCCTGTTCTCTCTCATTCTCTCTCTATTGCTCTTCCCACCTTTGTTTGCCTAACTGTGTGTGTGCTGTTAGGACAGGTGAGAGTTTTCTGGCATTTTTTTAAATTACAGTTCACTCTCCTTGAAAAAAAGATCAAAAAATGGGAGGAAGGGGGAACAGAAAGGAAAGAAGCCTTAAATGAGATGCAAATATTACATCAGCAGAAAAGTCCACAGTCAAAGCAAGCGCATGTGAAATATTTTCTGAGTTGCAACTAGGCAGGAGGTTGGAAATCAAATATTAGGAGGTGAAACGACTTGAAAATGAAAATGATTTAATGACATGACAAAGAAATATCATGACCATGAAATAATGGTGATAAATTACACTGGCAGAACAAAGGGGTGCAGTTAGAGTTCACATAAACTGGCAGGTAAGTATGAGAGCTAATGAGTGTAGGAGAGAGAAAAAAACAAAACAACAGGCCCAGCACTGAATAGGCTAAAGTGCTACTGATGCTGCTGGCTGGGAAGGTTCAGATTCAGCATCACTGAGTGAAAATATGCTTCCTTCTCTTTCTCTAGTATACATTCTCTAATCCATGTGCAATCACGGTCAAATCAATGTTAGTCAGAGTGTACTTTTGTGTGCGTGTCTGTGTTCGTGTGTTCACGTCAAGGAAAGGGGTGAAAAGAGAGAAACACTAAACCCCTGATGCAAAACAAACTAAAGCACTACAAATCCTGAAAGCTTTGGAAAGAGAGCACACCAAAAAATCTTTCCAAACCAGCTCAGATCAGCTAATTAAATGCACTGTAACAAAATACACCATTATTAAATAAATTAAATGCACTGTAACAAAATAAACCATTACGAAACCACCATGACTGTTCAAATGCCAAGTGTAATCATTAACCTGTACCTATGGTAACAAATGCCAAGTGTAGTCATTAACCAGTACCTATTGTAACAAATGCCAAGTGTAGCCATTAACCTGTACTATGGTAACAAATGCCATGTGTATTAATTAATTTGTAATTGATTAATTAATTAATTAATCTGTACTATGGTAAAAACATATATCGTCATGTTGCACAGGCCCCCCATCCAGTGGCCACTTGTTCAGCAGCAGCTATTTAGTGGAGTGTTTGTTTGTTATTCGTCACCTGAGGGTAGTTATTTTATTATTTATGTCCTTATTTATACTGTGCTTTGTGTTATGGCTGTTGTCGGTCATTATGATGTTTGCAGGTTCTTTAAATTGCAGTTTTCACCTTTATGTTCAGTTTTGTTTCCATTAACCCTTTTTTTGGCGGCATGTTCTTTGCCCATGAAACATGATTCCTATATTATTTTGAGATTACATGCTGTTATCACACAAAAACTCACGTATAATATGTAGCTTTTGCTACATGCTACATATCAGGATCGGATTAAATATTTACTTACATGACAGAGATTAAAATAAACTATACAGGTGCTGGTCATAAAATCTGAATATCATAAAAAAGTTTATTTCAGTAATTCCATTCAAAAAGTGAAACTTGTATATTATATTAATTCATTACACACAGGCTTTATTTCTTTTCATTTTGATGATTATAACTGACAACTAATGAAAGTCCTAAATTCAGTATCTCAGAAAATTAGAATATTACTTAAGACCAATACAAAAAAAAAGGATTTTTAGAAATGTTGGCCAACTGAAAAGTATGAGCATGTACAGCACTCAATATTTAGTTGGGGCTCCTTTGGCCTGGATTACTGCAGCAATGTGGCATGGCATTGAGTCGATCTGGCATTGATCATTGATCAGTCTGTGGCACTGCACAGGTGTTATGAGTGCCCAGGTTGCTTTGTAGATAGTGGTCTTCAGCTCTTCTGAATTGGTGGGGCTGGCGCATCGCATCTTCCTCTTCGCAATTTTCTATGGGTTTGCTGGCCAAATAAGAACAGGGATGCCATGGGCCTTAAACCAGGTACTGGTAGCTTTGGCACTGTGTGCAGGTGCCAAGCCCTGTTGGAAAATGAAATCTGCATCTCCATAAAGTTGGTCAGCAGCAGGAAGCATGAAGTGCTCTAAAACTTCCTGGTAGACGGCTGCGTTGACCTTGGATCTCAGAAAACACAATGGACCAACACCAGCAGATGATATGGCACCCCAAACCATCGCTGACTGTGGAAACTTTACACTGGACCTTAAGCAATGTGGATTCTGTGTTTCTCCTCTCTTCCTCCAGACTCTGGGACCTTGATTTCCAAAGGAAATGCAAAATTTACTTTCATCAGAGTAAATGAGTTATGCAAACATAACTTTGGACCACTCAGCAGCAGTCCAGTCCTTTTTGTCTTTAGCCCAGGCAAGACGCTTCTGACGCTATCTCTTGTTCAAGAGTGGCTTGACACAAGAAATGCGACAGCTAAAACCCATGTCTTACATACGTCTGTATGTGATGGTTCTTGAAGCACTGACTCCAGATGCAGTCTACTCTTTGTGAACCTCCCCCACATTTTTGAATTGGTTTTGTTTCACAATCCTCTCCAGGGTGCGGTTATCTCTATTGCTTGTACACTTTTGTACAATTTCTACCACATCTTTTCCTTCCCTTCGCCTCTCTATTAATGTGCTTGGACACAGAGCTCTGTGAACAGCCAGCCTCTTTAGCAATGACCTTTTGTGTCTTGCCCTCCTTGTGCAAGGTGTCAATGGTCATCTTTTGGAAAACTGTCAAGTCCCCATGATTGTCCATTTAAAGGCCTATGCAGATGTTTTGAGTAAATTAGTTGATGTTCAGGTGTCACCAATATTGAACCTTTTCACAATATTTTTATTTTCTGAGATACTGAATTTGGGGATTTTCATTAGTTGTCAGTTATAATAATCAAAATTAAAATAAATAAACATTTGAAATCTATCGGTCTGTGTGTAATGAATGAATATAATATACAAATTTCACTTTTTGAATGGAATAACTGAAATAAATCACCTTTTTCATGATATTCTAATTTTATGACCAGCACCTGTAATTATTTGTACTGTTTCTTTTGACAGCATGAAAAGGCACCGAAGAATTTACTAATGTCAGAGCCCACTGTTCGTAAGAATGACTGAAATAACTGAGAGTAATTTAATTATTACCTATATTCCTCAATCAAAGGATATTCTATATTCAGATAGGCAATTCAGAGTCCTTAATTAAGTCCCATTAAAAAGCTAAGCCAAATACAAAATTCCAAAACACTTTACTTTCTAACTGGTGTGCAGGACTGTTCGATTTGATTTTTTTGCAAATAAACCACATTGCATACTCCTTTCATTAATGATCCTACCAGAAATGTCACTGTTTAAACAACATATATATGAAAATGATTGCAAATACAGCTTAATGTCACTTCTAGGTGCCACTCTTGTAGACATCAAAGTGCATTCAAAGACAAGAGGTTCGTACCGTGTGTGCTGTTGTAAGTGACTGAGCTGTCTGAAGGATTTCTGGCAGTAGGAGCAGGTGTAGGGCTTGGCCCCGCTGTGGATGCGGATGTGCTGGGCCAGGTAGCTGGAGTTGGCAAATGATTTGGAGCAGTGGGGACATTTGTGCGGCTTGGCCTCTGTGTGCGATTTGGCATGGATCTGCATGTCTGACTTGCTGAAGAAAGTTACAGCACACATCCGGCATCTGGATTGACAAGCAAAATGAAGCAAAACATGTTTGAGAGCTTTTGGTATAAGTATGATTATAATTCTAACATTTTTGACCTACTGTACTTCAACATCTAAAGTCCATATTGAGAAAATGCTCAAAAACTCCTGGATGAAATGCTGCAATCAATTTGCCCCACATGTAGTTTTGCAAGTCAATCAAGCGCGTGTGCCACTTAAAATGTCACCAAAGTGCTATTATATGACCACATGCATATAGCTGTGGCATTCCCTATGAGATAGCTATCTATAGCATTACAATATGCAGCTGCTTATACATTTACGGCATTTGGCTGATGCTTTTATCCAAAGCGACTTACAACTGTGACTGAATACATCTTGAGCAGGTCAGGGGCCCAACAGTGGCAACTTGGCAGAGGTGGGGTTTGAACCAGCAACCTTCTGATTACTAGTCAAGCGCCTTAACCAGTGAGCTAGACTGATTAGGGTAGAACTTTAGATTGTCCTATAGTTTATACACAAAGTTTATACACAAAAGTCTCTTTGTGCGTTGGCCGTGAATACAAGCTGGTTGGAGAATAAGTAACAAAGTCTCAATTCTATGTTCATTGTTTAGATCAGTTTTAGTGATAACTAGATTACTTTTTGGCTTCTTTGGAACTCTGAAAGATGTCACATGCTGCTTTGAAAACTCAAACCTATTTACAAAGATTGAGCCTTGTTTTGTAACCGACATGCTGCTAAGCCAACCTTAAAAGATTAAATTGTACTTGCACTGCAATACAATTTAGTTACTTCAGAAATAATGTTTTCATATGGTGTTTCCATTATTTGTTCACTATTTGTACATATATACTGTATGTATTTGTTTAATGAATCACCATATAATTTCTGTACCTATATGACTTGTTTCCATCTTTGCCTGTGTGATCATCCTCATCCTCGTTGGATAGGTCATAGGGGTCTCCAGGATGGTGCTAAAAAGAGAGAGAGACATAAAACAAAAATGAACTTTCTGTGCATAACATTCGAGTCAGCAACATCTACTAAAATTAAAATGAATGCTCATCAGCAGCAATTCACCATACATGTTTGATACCTAAAAACCCAACAATTTTAGATCCTATTGTGCAAACACATTTCTGAAGAATCCTAAACACCTAAACATGTGTTTGAATCCACTCTGAGGTTTGAATCTACTCAGGATCTGCTTTTGTTCTCATAGTGGAATATTAAATCTAATATACTAGGTTTCCATATATATATATATATATATATATAATATACTAGGTTTCCATATATATATATATATATATATATATATATGTAAACCTAGTATATTAGATTTAATATACCACTATGAGAACAAAAGAAGATCCTGAGTAGATTCAAACCTCAGAGTGGATTCAAACACATGTTTAGGTGTGTAGGAGTCTTCAG
>JAOYMR010000004.1:5675132-5701087 GCA_025802075.1 Tenebrosternarchus preto | reverse complement strand
TATATTAGTTAAAGCTAAACAGCTACTAATTAGCCGAAGAGATATCTGGTAAATGCTGCAGCATATACAGTTTTGTTCATAAGTTTACATGCCTTTGCAGAATGTGTGATTTTGTGGGGGATTTTTTCCAGAGAATATGAATGATATTACAAAAATACAAAACTTTTCTTTTATACATTTTTATGTGAAGCCATTTATTGCCAAACAGTTGTGTTTGCCCTTTTTAAATCATAATGACAACAGAAACTACCCAAATGAATGATCAAATTGTTGGATGGCCACTTTGTATCTTAGTATGGTTTAAGAGTGTGTTTATGGAGATTTTTGACCATTCTTCCCAAAGGTGTTTTATTGGGTTGAGGTCAGGGTTGTGCAGGCCAGTCAAGTTCATCCACACCAGACTCTGCCATCCATGTCTTTATGGACCTTGCTTTGTGCACTGCATCGGTCATTTGGATGGGTGAGCGAATATATTTTGGCAATATAGTGTATATGCATTATTCATATTTGTTCTGTACTTTGATGCTAGTAATACATTCCACAGTTAGCATCTATTCCTGAGGAAAAGCTAACATTAGCATTAATTTGCAACCCTTTTACTGTATTTAGAGTAGCATATCCCTCAATACAATATTATCTGTAGTACAATTATATGTGTATGTATAATCTACATGTTTTAAAATGTATGGTCTTATTTTCCAGAATATTAGTTGCCTTTTTTCTTTTATTGCCACCAGGTGGCTTACTTTTAAGTTTATGCTACCACATTTACCTGGATGGAATTATTAACTATTTTTATTAATTCAAAAATGATCTGTTTAATAGACATTCTGAAAATGTTTAATTGATTAGTACAGAGTTCTGGGACACCACTGCGCACTGCTGAATCATCCAAGAGGTGAATGTGACCCACTGCCTGGTGAAATGTATGCACAGAGTGGGAGTAAACCAGGAAGATGTCCTTTGGTATTCCTTCAAGGATGTGATGACCTTCAGTCCTCCCCCCAAAAATATTACCTCATGTCACATGACCATCTTAAGAGAGGTATGGGATGTTCTGGTCAGCCATGAAAATTAAATAATCACTTAAAATCAGCTTCCTAAAATGATAATTGATAATTCCATCACTTTTTGATGCTCATTCTTTTTAATAGCAAGTTGTTGGCCCGCTATATCTATTTTTTGTTTTCCCCATTTGATTAATTGATCAGATCCTCATCCTGGTGACGATTCAATGAAAATCTATATAATACATTATTAAACAATACTCCTGTGTTCCTGAGTATTTATTTGTCACAATTATGTCATAATCTACAATCTAAGTAATGCAACTCTGTTACTTTCATTTCAACCCTGTTACCACACCATCTTTATTAAAATAATATTTTTTTCTTAGCTCAAAAGAGTTTAAGATATTGTCATTTTAGAATTTTTAATTATTTATATGCATAATGTACTTGAGCAAATATTTTGGGGGGAAAAACAGTCAAACCAAAGTTGTGACAACAGAAAAATTGAACATGATTTTAAAGGTTGCTCTACTTAATGCTAAAGTGTTTATTAATCAAAAAAATCTACTTGTTTCAGGTTCTTGAGTATTCATAACAGGGTTGTACCATGCATAGCACAGACCTAATACAATGTCCAATAAAAAGTGTATGTTTGACAAAACAAATTATTTAACGATTCATTAAGTGGTGATGTCTAAATTGTCCTCCAATTCTAGAACATATATTTAAAATAATTTTACATTGCAATTGTCATTGCAAATTAAACTTGTATATACAAATTTCCAAACTTTTTTTGGTCATCTTTATCTAGAATAACAAATTTTGAAGGCACTATATATTTTACCATTAAACATTACACTCGGCGGTGTTTGCATTTGTTTGTGTGTGCATGTTTGTATACTCACTGTAACTTTGGAGGTAGAGGGAGGGGGGCCGTCTGGCCTCTGACAAACCGAGAGAAGAGCAGAACACACTTAACAAACAGTGCTCGCTCTCCCTTCCTCCATACCTTCAATACCCCCTTCCCTCTCCAAGTTCCCAAATTGTGGCTGATTCAAAGTTTTGAAAAGTGAACAAGAGTAAGACCATGCAGCATGTATACGAATTCAATGAAAACGGGGGTCGGGGGTCCCCATCATCAACTTGCGCTTTATTTTCCAGATTCACACTCCTGCCTGTTGCATGTGCAGGAGCGTGTCTAGTCTGCAAATAATGTTGAAACATGCACATTCATGTATTTGAGGCTCAAATTAGTGTTTTATTATGATACTGAGGGGTAAAACTGCCACTGAATATCTCCTTGTTATGGTACAGATATATTCTCTCCCTATGATAGTGTGTCTGTAGTATAATATATTGTGTAACTGAAGCACACTGCCTCATTGTAAGGTAAAAAAAAAAAGGTAGGAGCAGCACAGAGATCAAAGAGAAACAGGGTGGCACATTTGGATATCAGAGTGGTAGACATTTACCTGTGTTTGAAGGATGCAGTGTGGACACTATCATGGTTGTGGCAGGTGGTCCAGTGACAAAAGACTGAGAGGAGGCAGGAGGAGTGACCAGGGTGCCTTGGGGAGTCGTGATTACTAACCCCGCTGAGAGACAGGAAGAAACTCATGGTCGGACTCACACAAATAACTGAATAAATGACACAAATACCACAGAAGCATTTTAACAAATCACACTATGCTCTTGAAACCACACTCTACTAATCAATCAATAACTGGCAGTGACTCTGTATTCTATTCAATTTCAAATCTTCAAAGATATTTCGAGCAATCTGGAAAAATCTTTAACATAATGTAATTGTAAACAATTAACAACATAATTGTAGCTCTGACACCACTAATAATGTTTTTGTGTCACTATTTTTACAAATGTGTAGGTTAATACAATAATATAGTAATTAATGCAGGATTTTGAAAAATAACAGTGCCAAAAACAATGAGCATATTTTAAAAATTAGTCGTCCACAAAAAAAAGTTGTACAGTTCATAAAACAAAAAAAAATAAAGTACTAAAGATGACTTAAGATTATGTTGCTTGCTATTTAAAAGTACCATATTTTTACATATATTTATTTATTACCATTATTCAAATTGTCATTCGTGGTCAAAATGTTCTCTCTTCATACACCACAAGCTAGTTAGTTTAAACTTCTTTCCATTCTATGACTACAGCACTTAAGGAAACAGCTCTTCAAGTTTATAACCAGGGTTGATTAAAAATAAATAAACAAACAAAAAAACATCACATTACATGCCTAAATGCATACAGTTAAAATTTTAGCATATAATCCAGAAGCAAGTTGCCTTAAATGATGAGGTGTAAAAAGAGACATATGGTGCATCCTGCCTTGCATGGTACAAAGTCACAAAGAAAAGTTGCTTGGCCGATAATAAATATTGTACTGCTCATTAAATTTACTGTAATAAGTACAAAGGCAACAATCCACTCACCTGCAGTCATTATGCCAGTAGAGGGAACTGGCACAACAGTGATGTTCTGTGAGGAATGGGGAGGGTGGAGGTGTGCTCCTACAGTAGCCATCTGTGGCCCTCCTGTTGCACCACCACCACCTCCTCCTCCAGCACCTCCTCCTCCTTCCTGCTTGGGCACCCTGGCAGCTGCTGCGGTATCCATGGAGGCAGGTCCCGGGACCGTAAGCACAGCAGTGGAGTAGTGCGTGGAAGAAGAGTGAGGAAAGGCGACACTCTTGTCTGGTCCCAGCTGTTCTTTCATCTTGTTCAGAAACATGGCGTTCTCAATCTAAAAACCATAGCGGGTGCAGAGGCAGGTGCAAAGGATGGAAAATGGGGGAAATAAGGAGGTAAAGAAAGAGAAAAGAGCATGAAGTAAAAGATTAAATGCAGATGAATGGATGGAGGGGAAAAAGAGGAGAAAGGGCAGCGAGGAAAGCTTATTTCTCTGGGAAAGTGGTCAGAATTTCACATGGATCAGAGCGAGTGTTGTGTTAGCCATCCCGGCCTGCTATGGAGCATTTTTTTTTTCATGTCATTTTGCTTTTTAAGCAAGGTGTCGCCTAGACACAACGAAGTACTGAACAAGAGAGTCCAATAATAAGGTTTCTACCTGTCCTTGCACTGTTGGAACGGGAGACCAAAAGTATGATGAGTTGAAATGGGAATCTTCCATTATTTCTGCAATTGAAAAGCAACATAACTTGTAAACACCCATTCTGCCTTTGGCTACAGTCGTGAAACTGACCTCTTGCCCTTATCGATGTTTAATCTGCAGCCTTTGGAAAGAGTCTTTGCTTGAGTATAAGTCACGCAAGCAAACCGCATTGTATAAAATCATTGTTTGCATTAACCTCTCTGGGTTTTTTGGGTGCAGTTTTTGTTTGTTCACATGCATTTTATTTGTATTTTTAATTGCTATTCAAATTTGGGCAAGGAACATATATATATATAGGTGGATCTCTTTGATGGGTGAACCTATGCTTGCCATAGGACAGGCAAAGAGGCACATTTAGTTATTGTTGGGGAGATAGGTTCCAAGGTGCATGCATGATAAAAGTGTAGAAATGTTAGACATGCACATCTTAACTGAGGATACAAATTGTTATATGTTCTGATATTTGGGTGTTACCTGTGTTACTGAAGAAAAGTGACAACATATAATAGGGGGAGAAAAGTTTTGGTTTTATATATTACCTTTACTCACATAAAATAATTGTAGTTCTTTGCGATTATTATAATTAGTTATATTGCTAGCCATCTACTTATTTAATTATAAATGAGATAAGCGTAGGCTGGTCATAATATTACACTTTACTGCGACTAACCGACGCCCATTTGCAGAGATAGCCTTTGGCTACACTTATAAATGGGCATCAAAACAAAAGCCAACATAGCTAGCTGTCAAAACTGGAAAAGTAACTGCTAATTTAGTTATCTAACTGCTTAGCTAGTTAAATGACATATGTTTTCACTAGAGCATTTTAGCTGTATTTCATAGCTTATCGCACAACTAGCTAGTACTTTGCAGTTAATACTTTATCAATCGTCATCTTTGGGACACCCATCTAGCTAGCAACCAATCAAGTTCGGTTTTTTATTCTTACAATAGATCAACAATGACAACTTGCGAGAAATCGTTTCACCAGATGTTAAAAGTATAGATTACATTTCGATCTGGAAAATGTGTGATTTTACTAGCACAGGCAGATCTCGGCAAATACAGAGGACCATATTGACTGGAATGACCATCGTTGGCAAGAAACAATACATACATTAGCCAACATAGCTAGCTAACGATATCTGGGCTACCCAGCCAGCCTCCATTAATATTTCAGCTTTTGTTAACTAGCTAGCTAGCGTAGGAGAAGCACCATTAAAGGCGATACACAAATAAACTTCCGCCTGAAACAATACTGTCCCTGTGTCTCCATCGGCCTCTCCGGTTAGACTGACTGTGAAAATAAAAAAAAGAAAAAAAAACTCGAGGATAAAAAAAAACGAACAGAAAAAAACGTCGACGCCAATGCCCCTGTGCGAGAGACGCAGGTTCATGCAGACTTCCGGCTGGCGAGACAGAAGAGAAGCGCCCGTGTGAGTTGCTCAAATTAGGAAAAATAATTAACAACTGAGTCATAACGCTATGTTAATTACCGGTGCTGGCGATTTCCTCTCAACCCCGGGACTCCTTCGGGCCGGGACAGTTCGGAAACTTCGCCCAAATCCGCCCGAACCCTTGGATTCACCTATTTTTTCCCCCCGAATTTTTTTTCAATTTTTTTTCCTTCTTGTGGGGCTGTCCGACTATTCTTTGCTACACTTCCGGCGAATGAGGTCGAACGTAAAATGGGTCTCGAGCTAGCAAAAAAAAAAAAAAAAAACAACTTCCGCCATGTAAGGTCATTAAGTATGTTTTTCCAATTGTGAAACTTTTGTTATTCATAAAATGAATTAATGAAATTAGACAATTATAATGCTGATAAAACAAAATTTGGGATTTTTACCCAAGTTGTAAGTGCGAATATAGCTCCAATATAATAGTTCTAAAATATATGTATTTGTTTGATTATACAGGTTCTGTAAATATGTAATAATTTAACCACTCCAGTTACATTGCTATATGTCAAATTGAGATTATCCAGAATGTTTATTTCCCCTATATTATTCCCAGGTTCACAGTGCTTCATATCGCAAATATGTAAATACACAAGTAAATAAAAATCATATACAATACAAAAATGCATATATTTTCTATAACTAATTATTGTCGTGTGGATTACATTTGTAATTTTTAGATTAGCTGAAAGAAAACGTGACATCAAAACAAGTGTAAGAGCAAACTAGTTGTATAGTAGAATTATCGGAGGGCATAATGCTGTAAACTGTAGTTGAGGCATGCACGTATACTGTCTTATATACTACTAGCTATATCATCTTCTATTTCTAGTTCTACATTCAGGTCGATCACCTATGCTCTCTTTCACGCTGTGTTTTATTCCTGAGAGCCTCCACTGAAATCTGGAAATCCTATGTACAGTATATTTAAAAATTGCACACTCAGTGCAGTGGGTGTGACAAAGGCGCCATTTCTTCGTCCTCACACTCTGATTGGTTTTTATTTGACCAATAATAAGGAAGAGTTGAGCAGCGGCTAAAATTTGAAATCCAAACGGCTTTGGAAACAGCCCGATAGCTGTTTGGTGTTTTGCTGTTATTTCTTGAGTTATTGGTGAGTATTTTTTGTAGTAATTATACCTAGTATTACATTTCATTTCAACGCTAGGAATACAAATTATCAATGCAGCGTATAACCTAGTAAAGTACTTCATGAAGTAATATTGCACTAGATACCTAAGACAGCTAGAAAAAAGTAACGTTATCTAATATACCTAGCGAGCTAACTACATACGTTTATAGCTATGTATCTTAGTTAACCTAAGTTCTTAACGCTATCGTGGAATAACCGGTTAGGACGTATTTATTTGGTGTCCTGGCGAAGCTAACCATATAAAAATGAGTTTACTTTAGGGTTAGCGAACTTAGCTGGCTGTCCAATTCGGAACGATGTGAATTGTATGTTGGATGGCAAGCTAGCTTCCTTCTTGGGTAGCTAGCTAAGGTCTTGGCTATCTAGCTGGCTATATATAGCAATCTACGTCTACGTGATCTGTTTGTTTTTGATTGTTTTATTCAGCGTTAACAGCGATCGTGCTGGAGAAATGAACAAAGAGGTATGTGTTGATTCATGCTGTCTTCACTTAGCCATCTAACCACGCTATCTAGCTTTTCTTGTTTGAATCCCGATTCCTAGATAGGTAGCAGCTGCCAATAACTGCATTGTTTTCTGTTCTTCCCAGCCAATCTCGTTTTGGCTAGCTACTTGGCTATTGCAACGATCATTAACTGGTTGGAAGGGTAGGGCCTTAGCTATGCTTTGATGGCTAATAAAACAGTAGATGGCTAGTTGGTTAACTGACCAAGGCAATTTTCTCTGCAGTTAGGATTTGTATTAAGATTTAGCAATTTTTTGTAAAAGACGGCAATTTACCCAGCACGGATATTAATTCAAGTGGTTAGTAATTGATATGGACAATGTTTTTTTTTTTCTTCTTCTCTCGTCTAGAATACAACATCCCGTTTACCCGTCATATCCGGGAAACGACCTCACACTAGCGCCGCAGATGGAGGTCATCAGCAGCCGGTACTCGTCTGGTTTTGCGTCCCCCCGTTTCTACCGTTTAATTCTTGAAAACTGATTCTATGTAAATGTGCGCATTCATTAAGCATCTGGTTGATTTAATCCGTATTGTTCTGTGTGTAGAAGAAGCTGCGCAAGGTTGAGGCAGAAGCTTCTCAAGGGTTTAAACATGCAGTTAGTGTTGTGCCACCCAAACGCCCTGTACCAGCCAAAGCAACAGGTACTGGAGACCAATCCTGTATGGATACTTTTAAATTTTGTAAATGTGTAAGTGGACAGACACACCCATACATTTGTTTTAATATAGTTTGCAATGTAGCCACATTAAAAGTACATCATTGGAGTACAAGTATATAATAGTTATTCCATGTCAGCAGTACCTCCAGACACAGAATTTTTGTTTGTTTGATAGCTAAGCTTCGTCCAACAGTAGCAGCGACTGTGGCAGTGGCCCCCTCAAGAGGTTAGTCACAATTTACTTGGTTCTGTTAATAGTATACAGGATGCTGATTTAAAACTGTAAATGCAAGCTTCATTAGAAGACACAAGCACCACTAGGTTATGAATTCTTGGTTCTGGTGGTAGTTTTTAAAAAGCCACTTTCAATTCTCAGCAATGTCAACAATGTGACCTTGTTCTAGGACTGAAAATGTAGGATTCCACTAATTTAAAATGGTGAACAATTATTAATCTTAAAAATAAGATTTAAAATTCGTAAAATGGTGAGATGGGAAAAATTAACTTTCCTTTTAAAAGAAAAATGAATTTTAAATTGAATATGAAACATTAATGTTAAGAATAATATAAACCCATACTGTTTCTAAACAATACTCCTAAACTTTGATAATTTCACTATTGGCTTAGACTCGTGCATCAACTCTGGAGTTGTTCAGGGCAAATAATAGCTGTGGGTGATAAATTGCTTTTGACATTATGGGTGATTTTAAAGTGCCATAGTAATAGCTAGTGGATTAAGACGGGGTAAACTGTAGAACTAACCTGCCTGTGAGTTATTTATTCATTTTATTTTTAAGGAGACATCAGAAAGACATCTGTACCTGCAGTTGCCAAAGGTAGGAACCTTCTTTGAACTGTGCTTGCTTGAGAATGACCAATATAATTTTGTTATGACATGGTCTAGGCTTTGGGTGCAACAGCAGTGAACGACTTGAACAGCGAAATTGAAGCTGAAGTATATGTTGATTTTACTCTGAATCAAACAAAGGGATCAGGCTTTGGGAGATTTCCTAACTGCTTAAAGTGAATAAACTCTAGCTGAGTAAATAAAAAGGTGCTGAACTCCCTACTTCCCAACTATAACTTACAAGACTACTATAATACAATTACAAATTATATTTACAATGATGGAAAAAAAAAAATCCAGAAACGTCAGAACAATTAAACAGACAGAGGTCCAGAAACACAATGACAGTCATCAAACACTCAAAGCTACTAAGTGCAAATGAACTCATAACCAGTCACAGCAAAATGGAAGTGGCTCATTCTTGCCCTCCCTGGATCTTCCTCCTTCTCTCTCTCTCTCTCCCTCCCTCCCTCCCTGGATCTTCCTCTTGTGTGTGGGATAAAACAAGACAGATAGTCTGGATGTAACATGGCAGACTAGGGAGATTCCAGTGTGCAATGGAAGACTTGATCAGATGGAGGAGTATAGAGAAGGGGAGAAGCCACAGGCTGCACATGAACAAACAGAAATAACCCATACAAGGTTGAGACAGTTTGTTATAAGAAAACATGATGGAAGGTTTTCTATAACCAGCTTGGCTGAACCCATTTAATTCCTTAAGACATGTGAAGGCTGTTCTCATGTTGGTAGTGGTGGTTTTGCTGTATCACTGTTAATACCATGTTTTATCTTTCAAATGTGTTTTGTTTGTTCTTACAGACTCGTGCAAAAAAGCAAATCCAGTCTGAGCAAATATCATAACTGAGCATAAAATCATAATGAAGTTTCTAATGTGAATGTAGCCATAAAGAGCAAGGTCTTAAGATAAGACATTTAGAAAAATGCAGCTGAAGAGTACTCACTCAAACAGTTACCTAATCCAGCGGATGGGGGCCATATACTGAATGTTCTGTTACCCATTGAGGAGAGTCTGTTACTGCAAGCAGCATAATTGATGAAAAATTGGGGTGATGCATACATTCTTATAAGCTCTGTATTTTTTTTTCACTCTTCTACAGGTGTTGGAGCATCAAGAAGACCAGGATGGGACTTGAAGGGAAAAGTGTCCGACATGGAGAACAAAATCCAGAACTACCAGAGCCGGATGAAGTTGGTTAACCAGGAAAATGAGAACCTAAAAGGCTCAATTGCAGAGGTGAAAAGAAATGAGGCTGAGATGCAAGACGATAACAGAAGATTAAAACAGCGCATCAGGTAATATGGTTATAAATGTGTATGATAATTGTAATTAGTCAACTCGCCTGTATTCAGATTTCTCCTGAACATGTACTTTGTAGGGTGATTGAAGAAGAACTGGCTAATTTGGCTTCTGTGAAGGGTGACCTGGAGGCAACCTCTAAAGAGAGGGATTGCCTGCTGAAGGACCTAAAAAAACTGACAGATGAACATGAGGTTCTGCAAAAACTCAGGGTGGATCTGAAAACTGAGCTCTATAATGTGCAGGTATGTTCTTGTAAACACTCTTAATACTCTTCACAGGTCTTCAGTGATCAATAATGCTCCAATTTTATTATAATAAAAAAAAGTGATGGCTAACAAACCAAAAAACTGTTCAACTGGACCAAATTAAATGGCCTGTAAATGGATGTAGACAGGCAGTGTGTTCATGTATTTTGGTTGCATGACTTTTGAAGGAGCACTGAGTGTGTTTTGTGTCTGTTTCTGACATTTTCAGCTTGTATGTGTTGGTTTCAACAAATTAATGTACTCCACCTTAAACCAAGCACCTATTGTAATGTACTCTATAAAAAGCAGTAAAAACATGCTCCAGTATCTTGTTTTTCTAAAAGTTTGACCAGGCATTTTTTGCTTCCATTGCAGATGAAGTGAAACTTCAATCACCATCCCACAAATGGAGCTCATTTCTAAGGCCTAATTTTTCTTTTGTTTCCTCCTACTTTCTTGCCTTCTTTCCTTCAATCTTTTCCAGAGCCAGCTGGGCATTCAAACGTCTGCTCTAGGCCGCTGTCAGGACACTCTGCGGGATAGTCAGGAGAGAGTGAAAACCTTGGAGGAGACAGTGGTCCGCCAGCAGCATGATCTTCACTATGGTGAAATGGAGCGCAGGAAACTCCATAACACTATTCAAGAGCTGAAGGTAAGTCAAATCATTAACCTAATACAGAAAAAGTTTTATAATGTGCATGTGTGTATGTTTAAAAAGTTGTATTTATTTATTTGAGACCCTGAACTTGCACCTGCAATCACTGGTCATTTTAATATGCACTCCTGCAAGAAAAGTTTGTGGATTAAGAATTGCAGGCTGATTTATCTGTTGTGTAAATTTGTCATTACTGATTAATGTCTGTCCACAGGATTATTGCTGATCATTTTTGGGCAGTGGACAGTTGATAACATAATGAGACTTGCATGGTCATGGGTGTTATGAGTATACTCTGCCTCATGGTTGTGTTGGCTGTCCTTGTTTAATGTTCTGTTTTCTTTCCAGGGTAACATCAGAGTTTTTTGCAGGGTTCGCCCTCTGCTTTCCAACAAGGATGCACCTATCCTGCACATTCAACTGCCTGTCCATGACAACAAGTCTATAACACTTGCAAAAATGGAAGAGGTAAACGCTTGACTAAAGCATTCTTCTATCTGAAAGTACCTACTACACAGGACAATGTTAAATTATTTGTTCATACTTAAAAATATTACAGTCTGTAAAGTTTGTGTCAGCATGAAAGCACTAGGCAGGTGTGACTCGTGATCTCCTTTCCCCCAGTCCCACATAGGGCGAACTGCAGATACCCAGAAAAGCTATAAATTCAGCTTTGACCGCGTGTTTGGGCCGTGCAGCACTCAGAGTGAGGTCTTTGAGGAGATCTCGCTGTTGGTGCAGTCGGCTCTGGACGGCTACAACGTCTGCTGCTTCGCGTATGGCCAGACAGGAAGTGGCAAGACTTTTACGATGGAAGGGGGAGATGTTGAAGAAATGCAGGGAGTCATTCCTCGAGCTGTGCGGCAGATTTTCAACTCTGCCAAGGCGCTTGGTGAGCAGGGCTGGCAGGTAATGATGCAAGTGACAGCATGGTTGTATCCACAAAACATCTGTCCTAACACAATACAGCCTTTCTTCCCTTTTTATTAACATTTAACTCTGGTACACTGGTAGTATTTCCATTTAATTGTGAAACTTTAACTGAGCTGTTTCTCCTCTTCGTTTACAGTACACTTTTACAGCCAGTTTTGTTGAAATTTACAACGAAACCCTGCGGGACCTGCTTTATATAGGCAAACCCAATAAGAGACCAGAGTATGAGATTAGGAAGACCTCAAGCAATGAAGCTACAGTCACCAACTTGACCTACCAAAAGGTCACAGCAGAGCACGAGGTACTCATGCAAAATTTGTGTGTACTTGGATGCATAAATCAAACCTTTTCACTTGGATGATGTCCTAGATCAGATTTGTGTTTGATTTGTGGCTGTGTTGCATAAAATACAAACCTACAGGCAAAGACAAGTAAATTCTGATCTGTCCTGTTTTGGTACTGTTGCTGGTTAGGTGGTTGATTTTATCTGCAATTACTTTTGTGAATTTTCTGAAGCTGCTCACTGATTGTCCGTGTGTGAGAACATGCATGTACACCAACAATGGTCTGCACTCCCATAAACCTCTCCTAGCTTTTATTTGTCATTTTACAGTGGTTTCTTACAAATGGAGTCTGAAGAGCCACATGGGGTTTATGGGAGTGTTGACCCAGCTTTGTTGGTATATAGTTTGTTGAGATATATATATAGATATAGATAGATATAGATATATATAGATATATAAAAAATTTTCTCCCTCCCCTTTTTTTTTTTTTTTTTGCTACTTTTATCTCAGGTTTGCAACTTGATCATCTTGGCAAACCAGAACAGGTCTACCGCCCGAACGAACATGAACGACCACTCCTCTCGCTCCCATTCCATATTCCAGCTGGACATTGAGGGTGAAAACTTTGACAGAGGCACCAAGTGCAAATGTAAGTTACTCTTTTCGCATGATAAGAGATGGGACTTCGTAGCCATCAGATCCTAATTACAATTTTTGAAATGTCACATAACTAATGTGAACTTGGTGCACTCACCAGGTACTTTTATTAGTTACACATTGTAAACATAGTTTCAAGCAAATAATAATAAGTAATAACCTTATTTAAAACATTAGCTGAATGTATCTCATCGCTTTCTAAACCTTTCACAGCAGTTCAGATATTTGAGTGTTAAGTTTTGTTAAATAAGTTGTGGGCATAGCAAGTTGAGACATATGGCCAAATCTAATTGGTAACCCTTTGAGTAGAGGGTAGTTCAGCAACTGTACCTTAAATATGTCACTGCATAATATGAACGAACTTTTAAAATGCGCTTCTCTCCCCCCCCCCCCCCCGCCAGTCAGAAAACAAGACTTGACCTTATGTTGTGGTTTGTCTTTCAGCTTCCCTGTGTTTGGTGGATTTGGCTGGCAGTGAGAGAGTCCAGAAAAGCCAATCTCAAGGAGAACGGTTTAAGGAGATGACAGCCATAAATTCTTCTCTCACCAATCTGGGCATTGTAATCGCAGCTTTGGCCAACAAGGTCTGCCTGATGAACTTTACTGCAATGTTTTAACAATGTTTTTATTTTAACTCTCTTAAGAGGAGATCACTTATTCCACCTCTCTGTTCTCTTTAGGAGAGTTTTGTTCCATATCGCAACTCTAAGCTTACCTACCTTCTCCAGGGATGTCTTGGTGGAAACAGCAAAACGTAAGAAGGAAATTTGGGTTGAGCTCAGTTTGTCAAATAAGAATTGGGACAGTTGACTGGGTATACAGTATTTTGGATTAAAGACCAAAACAAAATTGTGGAATTTATTTATTCCAAAATAATGCATTACACATACAAATGATGTACCATTAAAATGTTTGTTTATTTTACTTGGAGCTGTTGGAAAAATATCCAACACTTATTAGCGTGGCTTTTATTTGCTCTTTTTTTATAGTTTGATGTTTTTAAACATATCACCAGAAGAAGAGAGCTTCAGTGAATCCCTCAATTCACTTCGCTTTGCGAGCAAGGTCGGTTTTCATATTCCAGCATTAGTGATGGTATCGATGGACTCTTTTTAAACGTTTATTAAATATCTTCATTACACTTGCAGGTGAATGACTGTGTTATCGGGACGGCTACTGCCAATCGGAAGTAGTTCCTTTGACTCTGCTGATTCTTCTGGACTTTATCAGCGAATTGTATTGCATTTTTAACTCTTTCCATCCCATTTTATTAAATTTTTGCTTCATACAATTACTTGTTTTTTTGTTGGTTTGTAGAAGTACTATGACAACTGAAAAATTGATTTTATGAACTCTGGGAGACCTTGCCTCCTGTGGCGTTCTCCTTTTCATTGTATACTTGACCCAATCTCACTAATCATAATGCTTATCAATGCTCATGTCAACCCCTAATCTCTTACAGACCTTTTGAGTCTAGTTATGATGTTCTGTAGTTTAACTGATTTTTTTTTTTTTTTCCCTTTTTCTTTTCTTCACTAAATCTGAACTAGTTCTATACATTTATATACATGCTGTCCCTATTTTTTTTTATCAAAGCTGAAGGAATTAATGCCTGCCTTTCCACTACAGCTACCTTGCTTCTGGCAATATATGAGCCATTACAAAGCGCCAATGCTCTTATAGGAGTGATTAATGATATCAGCTCTGCTGGCGATTCTTTATTAACATTAGCGTAGACTGTGATAAACCATAACTCCAGTTGCTTTGGTGGTAAGATGTACTGCATGCTAAAGATTCAGACCTTTTCTGCATTTTTTTTTGTATTTCCTCATCTCGGAACAGGATTCTTTATTTTGATTTATTTTACAGTGCTCTATAATGACGACTCTTTTGTTTGTGTATTTAAAAAAAAATCAATAAATGATTTTTTTTCCTTTGTATTCTTAAAATTGAGCTCTATTTTTTTTTAGCTAAAACTTTTTTGGGTCAATTTGTGCCTCAGTAACGGCATAAAGTGTGTGTCAGTCACAACAACTCATCTTTTGGGCTGCTAATTAATCTGTTGGGAGGGAGGGGTCTCTGAAAACATTAAATATAACGTGAACATGAATGCAGAAGCTTTATAGGCTGATGCCCTTTATATGCAACCATGACTGTATATCTGAGAAAATTTGTAAGACTCATGCTTTGATGTGTGAGTAAGCATGGTGGGTGAGGTATGTATATGTTTGATAGTGAGTATCTGTAGCTAAGCTGTCTGCGGATCTGCTGGTTGAGGTCTCTGTTGTATCTTCTCTCATCATTCCTTTATAGATAATAAAAGCAACACAAGCACGCAAAACCCTTTCAAAGGGCTACAAAAATTATCCATTTTTTTATATTCCATTCCCTGTCCCATTGAGCTTCAATGCCCAAGGTGGATGTCCCAAGTTCTTGAACTACTGATTTTCCTTCACTTTTCGTTTCTGAATTTGCACTGTATTGCTTCACTCACTTCTGTAGCAGATAATGTGTAACTTCCAATTATTATTTTTCATATTACTTCAGCCTCTCGTTTTAACTGCATTAATAAATGCTTTAAAATAATGCTTTCTGAAAGCAGCAGCATTTTAAACATTAAAATTATATGGATGGGCTTTATTTGACTATATGGATATTCAAATGTATTTGTTCAAATAAGGCTTGTAGTTGGAAATAAACTAGAATGTGTATTAGCACTTCTCAAGCAATATAATGCAGCATAGGTGATCCTACATAAAGTAATTAAGTATGCATATAAAGAGTAGCCATTCAGAACAGCTTTCTCCCCCATATTTATCTTATATCCATCTAAATGGTACAGCAACAGTTTGCTCAGTTCATAATGTAATTAAGATGAACTAACAGAAATGTTAGAGGTCAAGTTGAGGTCAGAAAGACTTTTTAAGATCTTGTATGATTGCTAGAAAGGAAAACCTAAACCACATTTGACTGTAAAAGACATTCAGGAAGATTGGGAACACTCGAGTGGTGGTGCACTGTTCTTCCTGTACAAATATGACCTTCATAGAAGAGTCATTAGAAGGAATCCATTCCTGAATTCTCACCACAAAAGTGTTAGACATTTAAACAAGCATGAACCAAGTCTAAATAGATTTATGGCTACTATAAGCAAAAGTATGTTTGGAGAAAAGGGAGTAGAATTTCATGAAAAGCTCACCTCTCTGTTAGCATCTGTATATTGTCTGTATAAAAAGGTAAGGATGGAGAGGATAGATACTACAACAGAATAGTGATCATATACACACATCAAAATCCTATATGGACTATCCAGAGCTAAAGAAAGGTTTTACCAGTCCCCTGACCTAAACATCATCAAAAATCTGGGGAGCAGCTTCAAAAGAACAGTGCATGCAAGGCCTGGAGAGAGAACTGGTGAAGACCCTCCAAGCAAGATGGAGACTCTTATGTGGCTCCAAACTGTTGACAAGCTGTGATATTAGTCAAAAGATTCAGTGTAGTGTAGCCAAGATAGGAGTAATGTAATCAAAAAGTCTAGTTCTAGTAAGAGCTCTGGCTGCTGCATTTTGAACAAATTAGAACTTGTTTATGCACCAGATATTAGGGGATTACATTAGTTCAGTCTAAAAGTCATATAGGCAAACTCCATGGACCCAGTCCAAAAGTAAAACAGTATCAGCAGGACACAGCACATGATGAGCAGAGTGAGCATCAGCCTTTTCTTCCTTAATCTCTCAGTCTGTAACTTTGACAGACTCCTTGGCATGGCTTCGTCTGCTGGTAGTTGTGCGAGTCCATGTGTTTGTTGAAGACTCATTACAGATCAAGGATTAACATCACCTTGCATGTGTGCGTTACTCCATTAGACCATGTCTCGTTCCATCCACTAACGCCACGTGGCACCACAGACTGTCCAGGAGTTGACTGATGCTTTAATCCAGGTCTGTGAGGAGAACATCCACTATTTAATTCATTAATATCTAAGATGTGTTATTTTAGTGTTCTCTTTATTTTTTTTAGCAGTACTGTATATGTTTCTACACCTTGCAATGTTCTTTAGGTGGAACAAGGCTGTCAGATAAATGCTGTTTACATGGGCTACAAACAAGAGACTGGGAAGCGTAATTACACCAAGATCTTAAATCGTTAAAAAAAGGTGTTACTGGGAGAAGTTTTATTACATAAAAATAATGAGAGCATACTCTTAGCTACCTGTGGGTCTAATAGAAGCACTTTTGTTTTGTCAGGATTAAGTGAAAGTTTTTTTAAATGTCCTTTACATATTCCTCAATTCTGTACAGCAGACACAGAAAATGTCCTGGAAAATTCCTGGAATGTCCTGCAAAACAATTCCTAGAGTGTGGGAACCCTGACACCAAGATATGGAAAAGTTGAAAGGGTTTGAAAGCGGAATGCATTGTATATCTATCAGATATCATTGTGTCTGTTGATAAAAAAGTCTTGAATCTTTGAATCCCGAACACTAGTTCCCAGTCATTTTGTTGCCTGTCAGTAATTTAGTAGCCATGTTTAGTAGACATTATATTCATAAAACAAAATACAGTCTGTAGCTTTATCTATGCTAATCTAACCTTATCTTATGTAACCCTAACCCTAACCCCTAACCCCTAACCCTTTTGTACATACTTCCACTAGACACCCTGCAAAATTACATTTTCTTGTTCGTCCAAATTTAAAAATTTTGCGTTGACTGAGATGTCATTGTAAAACCCTCCTACTGCTTGCAATCTTGATATACTTTTTGAACTCTCCTTTGCACCTCATTTAGAACACTGAAGCTGTTTTTCAATGCATTAAAACTTTTTTACTTTAAAACTTAGTTTGGACATCTTTCACAATTTAATTTAGTCTATCTATCTATCTATCTATCTATCTGTCTGTCTCTGGGGAAAAATAAAGAAAAAGCTACACTGCAACAACTGATATAACATTATTTACTGATGTTTTCATGCATCACTTTCATATTTTATCTGCAGAGTTAATCTGTCATAGCACTAATACAAAAGGAGTTTGGAACAATCATACAGATGAATAGGGACATTCTCAGTCCTCTTTCTCACTGAGCTTTTTAAGTCTTACACTCTAGTTTTATACACATTTTAAAGTGGTCCATAACACTGTGCCATTCTATTGTGCAGGCTTTCTGCACTTCTATGTGTAAGTATATTATTATGAATTTAAGTCGTAATGTGATTAAATGTATTATCAGAATTAACGTTAAGGTAAACGTTAAAACAACAATGTATGTTGTATTTTATTCTGCCGTGACTGTCAAAAACAACCCTAAGATATCAAGACCAAAATTGTTGCCAAGACAATAGTACCTACACTGTTGGTTTCGTCGCATTACATTTCAGTCGGCCAAGTCTAGGTGTCTAGGATTTCTTAAAGGCAACAAGCGAGCGTTTGTCTCTAAAAACAAGTGACTTCAATCTACAATTTTCGTATATGTGTTGACTTCTGAAACCGCGAGGGAATGGAGGTTTTTCTATGTGAACGTCATTATTTTGGGGCCTAATATATTTCGGGGGTAAGGTATATCAAATCGAATATTTGAGTCGCATGAGTAACATAGGTTAGCCATGTAGCGGGTAGCTATGCTATCCTAGTTCATTACATTTCTTTTTAGCTAGCAACAAAAGCATGGTAGCTAGCTAAATGAATTGGATGAATTAGCTAACTACAGTTTGCTTGAAGTACTTCAAATAAATAGCTACAATAGTATTTCGACCACTGTCATTGCCCGAAACAAATCAAGTCTTTCCAGCTAGCTCGATGTATCAGTAGACTGTTTAGGTAGCTAATAGCTATGTGGTTAATAAATACGTCGTTAGCTAGCCTGCTAAACGTAACAAGTAAACTAACCGAGATACACATAAGCCCAACCAGGAGCAGTTATGTTTACCTGCAGTGTAAACTCAAACACAGGAGAACTTGTGGGTTCTGATAATACTTCAAATTGAACTTAAGTAGCTGGCTGACTACCTAACCTAGCTAATTGTTTTAACTGTCCGCATAATAAAATATGAATAGCCAGTTAGCGATACATAACTAGATAATAATTACTAGCTAACTAATTAGCCATTTAGCTAATATGGGCACATTTATGATGTCTTAATAACGATGTTTAAATCGGGGTACAGTGGGTTTTTCACTTGTTTGTGCTAATTTAGCTAGCCAACTTAGCTACAGATGATTCCCAGCAAGCGGTTTAGTAAAAGCGGCACCTGTATATTTATATAATTACATTTTTGTTAGTTTGGTATAAGGTGTAGACAGTGATATGGAAACTTATATTAGTGATGGTGAGTTGGGGTTTGTTTAGTATTTAAGACAGGTTCGTTTTTTTCTCGGAAACCTGGGTTTTGTAAGATTTTTAGAAGTGCTATGGGCATCTTTCAAGAACTTTGCCCAAAGCAGATTACAGTAAACCACTTTGCAATTTAAAACAATAAAAATCCTCTGTATATATCCAGCAATACAAGTTTCAAAGCCAGTATCATCGGTTTCCATACTACCAGTTTTTGCATCAATTTATGGTGCCAGTCAGAACTGCCACTGACAGTTAAAAAAGTGGAGGTTTTCTGAAATTATTCTGAAAGGTCATGATTACCTACACCCTATATTATCTCTAGAGGCATGCAAGCACAGCTTCTTAATACACAGCTTTTAACACACATCTCTTAATATTGGCATTGCAGTTTTACTCTACTCTAAAACCATAATTACTCACTTTACTCTAAAACCATAATTGATTTAAATTCTTTGTTTATGCAACAGTTGAACAAGATATAACCCTCCAAAAATGTCACAATACTGCAACCATGTAATGTGTAGTTTGTTTTTATGATCTGTTTTAGTAAACACAGAGTTTGAGCAGTGTATTTCCATTATGGTTGGCCAATTATGTGTTCAGTGTTTTAAGTCTCGCACTTGTTGCAGGAATGCAGTCAGCAGCAGTGGAGAACAGTTGTGATGGCACCTCTGGTGTGCCTGCTGGGTCAGTGGTGCAGGTATGCTTCCCCAATATACAGGCATCTGTGCTAGAAAACCTTAACCGACAACGTGAGGATGGACAACTTTGCGACCTTGACATAAATGTGCAGGGCCAGGTGTTCAAAGCCCATCGCTGTGTGTTAGCTGCATCCTCACCATATTTTCATGACCAGGTATGTGTTGTACTCTTAAATGTGAAATAATAATCATGCATCTTACTCCATTATTTTTTCTTTTAAGGAAGCAGAACTTTAACTGCATGTATTTATAAAATACATATACAGTATATCATATCCAGAAAGTTTTAGCAGGAATGTTGTGCACACATTTGATCATCAAAGTCTGTTTGCATTATGAAATAACAATATGAAGATAAGCAAATCTTTTTATTTACATAAAAACTGTTGGAGCACACAGATACTGGACTGAAGGGTTTCCTGTGTGTGTCTGTTTATTAGGTGCTACTGAAAAACATGTCCACCGTATCAATCCCAGCTGTTATGGATCCATTGGCTTTTGAGAGTGTACTTAGATGTGCCTACACAGGCCAGCTGAGAATGCTGCGTGAAGACATTGTTAACTACCTCACTGTTGGGAGCGTGTTACAGATGTGGCACATTGTGGACAAATGTACAGAACTACTCAAAGAGAGCAAAGGAGGGTCTAGTGGACCACGGGGGACAGATACTGCCCCAGAGAACACTGGATGCAGTAGCAGTGCAAACAAGGATGCCTATGGTGATGGAGGAGACACTCCATCCATTGTTCATCCTCCTAACCGTCCCTCACTGAGTGAGAGTCAGTCTCCCAGCAGCACAAATTACTTCAGTCCCAAAGATGCTAGTTTTAGTGGAACCATGGCAACTACAGGAGCATCAGGGGATGGAGGCATGCATTCTACTCCGCTCTACTGCATGCCATCCAGTCGGGAGGAGGCATTCCTAATTGAGGAGGAGGATGAAGAAGATGACGACGAGCTTTTGTACCCCAGAAAACGTGAACGGGGGAGCAGCAGAAGGAAGAAGTCCACACCTGTCTCAGATCAAGAGGTGGGAGTGAGTGACAGTTTTGGGGTTTCATCATACCAAGATGGAGAGGCCTCACCTCGGCAGAAGCGTCCTACATATAGCCAGCCAAGCATAATGCCTCGGAAACAATGGGTGGTGGTAAAGACTGAGCATTCCAGGGACGATGACCTAATTGTGGTTTCGGGTGAAGAAGGGGGTGAAGATGAAGAGGAAAGAGAGTTAGAGATTGCCAAGGAGAGAGAAAGGGAGAGGACATTTAATATTTCTAATGTTAGGACCCTCTCTGCAGACCTCAGCAGTAGGGAAGAAATGGAAACGCAGGTGAGTAGCCAAATTGTCCAAGAATGCACTTAATTTAACTGTCTTTACCCTATTGTAATAGCTTTTAATTGCACAGGTTGACTACTGCCAGTCATCTGAAGACTACCTCAAGTTTGAAAGCAGTTTGATGGATCAAGCATCATCACAGCACTCTCTTGAAAACCCCAGCCAGACTAGCAGTCGGGCGGTTTCTGCCTTACTTGGCTCCGTTCAGTCAGCTGCTGCTAGAGCCCAGCTCTTCCCACTGGACATGCAGGGGAACCAGATCCTTTTATACAACCAGCCTCCTCTAGACTCTTCTCCACCATTAGGAGTTTCAGGAAGTTTGTCTGGAGTGTCTTTAAAAGGAAGTGTAGAGCATGGAGCAGCCCATCTGTCTGGGCAGGGTGGAATAGATGGTGGGTTAGAGGGATTAGATGGTAATGGGACTGGCACCTCTGGCAAGATCTTCATGTGTCATTGTGGCAAGAAGTTTACTCACAAGAGCATGCGAGACCGTCACATCAACATGCATTTGGATCTGCGCCCTTTCCACTGTCCTGTCTGTGCCAAGAAGTTCAAGATGAAGCACCACCTCACGGAGCACATGAAGACACACACGGGTTTGAAGCCCTATGACTGCCATGGCTGTGGGAAGAAGTTTATGTGGCGTGACAGCTTCATGAGGCACCGCTCACACTGTGAGAGGCGTGGAGGCATCAGCGGAACTAGCGAGGCACGAGGATCAGAAGGGTCAGTCATCTCGCCTCCACATCTCCTTCAGCACGCATCTTCAGGCAGTGAAGGTACCCAAGGAAGTATTGATGATAGGAGTGGAATCTCAGTCTTGTCTCCACATCACTCCAGTAGCAGTAGTGGAGTTCCTTGTTTGACTATGGCAGTCCCTGGTCCTCTTTTAGGAATAAATACCCAAAGTGGGATGTATGGTCTCGGCTCTGGAGTTCTTGGGTTGGGGGTAAGCCATGGTGGATGTGGGGAAGATGTAAGTGAGGTTAGTGTTGGTGAAAGCAGTGCCACCTAATTTTTTTTGTTAAAGCGTGCTTAGTAATAGCTAGAGTTCGTATCCCTTCAAAATTATACTGGATGTATTATTGGATGTGTCAAAGGAACCAAGTTGTACAGTTGTCCTATTCTCCTAGCACTTAAAAATTCATGCATCATGGTGCATGTCCTATGATGAGATAGAAACAATCCTTATCAAGTGATGGTTAAGTTCACAAAGTAAAAGGTATAAAACTAGGCTGCTATGGTGACTGCCAGAATTCAGAAGTCTATTCTGATCTGGGAGATGCCAGCCACTGTCACCAACAATCTGCCTCATTAGCACAGGATGTTTGTTATTTCAAAGTGCCATACTTTACAGTAGCTAGTATTATTAATACCTAATTTGGTATTTTTTAGCATAAAGCCTGTCTTTTTACTTTCTCCTTCCAGTTTTTCTGAGCAGTGGTAAGCAATTACTGCAATGTAGGTATGTGTAACCTGATAGGTTATAATTTCTATAATTAATTTGTCATCCTAGCCTTTTGAAAGGATGTTTTTTGTAGCCCGTGTTTACTCACCAATCACAGAGGTACTGCACTACATTCTTTCCCCTGAGAGACCTGGTTATTGCAGTAAGACTGAATTTAGTAATTCTTATCATAACTTTTGCAACCCATAATTTTCACTGAAGCATTCAACACTTAAATCAGAATGACTATTGCTACAGTGAACATCATCCTGGTCAATAAAGCATAATGACTATTGGTACAGTGAACATCATCCTGGTCAATAACGCATAATGACTATTGTGCAATCTATGCAACATTGCAGATCATTAGAATAGCTAAATTGTTGCAGTTAACTAAAAGGTATCAGTAGGTGAACAGTTGGTATAAACTAGCTAGTAAACTAGCTTTGTTCCTTGTAAGGTGCTTTATGGAAATTCAGAACAGCTTGTGTCAGCAGTGTCAGGTGGTTCAGAGTTTCTGCCTCTCTAATGCCAGAATAATTTAGTATACTAACATAACGATGAATTTCAGCTGGAAAGTGGGGGTGTAATGCCTACAGTAAGAAACATAATCTGTTGTATGTACAATAACTTTCAGAGCTGGACACTATTGTGGTTCTATTCTCAAATCTTAATACTTCTTGTTTAACATATTATTAATTTCATGATTACATTAATTAAAGCCTTGCTTGCAAAATGTTACCTAGTGGAAACCTCTAGTAAGTTAAACATCTTGCTTTTATTTTGAAATGTTTGAAAAACATGTAAGGAGTTAGATGTTGACATGTTTGTGTGATCAAAATGATAAACAATACTAATTCTAATGATCAAAGGGCTGTCTTCTGTGAAGGCTATTGAAATGAATTGCCATGTTTTGAAATGGACCTATACAGCTTAAATGGTTGATGTAATGTACAGCAAATTATGGTTCACAGTTCATTCATCTTGCTAAGTTAATCTCAGCGTATAGACACAAAACTCTATTTTTTATGTTCAAGAAGATTTTTAGCCTGTATGGATTAAGTGGACCAAGACCATTAGAAATTAGTTAAAGGTCGACTAAATTATTTTTTGGTATCTGGATGTATGCAGAGTGGAGACATCAGAATGATTTTTTAAAGGGTTTTCTTCCTTTCTTTTTTAAAGAGGAAATCCCATGGATCCTTGAATGGGAATGGGAAAAGCCGCAAGGAAATACACTATACGGCCAAAAGTATGCGGATACCTGAACATCACACCTATGTGAGCATGTTGGACATCCATTTCCAAAAGCACAGGCATTAAAGTGGAGTTGCCCCCCCTTATGTGACTATAATAGCCTCCACTCTTCTGGGAAGGCTTTCTACAAGATTTTGGAGTGAATGGGAATTGCTCATTCAGTCAAAATAGCATTTGTGAGTCAGGCACTGATGTTGGACGAGAAGGCATTATAATCGATGTACGAGTTCATCCCAAAACATGTTCAGTTGGTTTAAACTGTTCAAACCATGTCTTTATGGAACTTGTTTTGTGCACAGGGGCACAGTCATCCTGGAAAGAGACTTGTTACAAAATGTAAAGCATATAATTGTGTAAAATGTTGTTGTATGCTGTTTAATACCTTTACCAGAATTAAGAGGCCTAATCCAAACCCTGAAAAACAGCCTTAAACCATTACATCTCCTACCCCAAACTTGATGTTGGCACAGTAGTATATTCTCCTGGCCTTTGTCCATCAGACTGCCAGATAGTGATTCATCACTCCAGAAAACGTTTCCACTGCTTCAGTGTCCAGTGGCAGCGTGATTTATGCCACTCCAGAGGATGCCTGGCATTGTGCTTGGTGATCTTAGTGATCTTAGGTTTGCGTGCATCTTTTTGGAAAACCATTTTATTAAGCTGCCTTTGCACAGTTCTTGTGTTGATGTGGCTTCCAGAGGTAGTTTGGTAGTTTTTTGTTGTAATAGAGGATAGGTGATTTCAGTGCCCCATGCACTTCAGCACTGTTCGACCCCGTTCTATGGGTTTTTGTGGTCTGCCGCTTCTAGGCTAAGTTTTTGCTCCAAGATGTGTTGATTTCACAGTAATAGCAATTACAGTTTCCCTGGGCAGATCGAGCAGGCCAGACTCATTCTGCTGAGAATAATTGTGACTGAAGATTGTGAATGCATGGCCATTATTTATTATAGTGATATAAACAATGTGTGTGGCTGAAACACCTGAACCCAATAATTAGGAGGGGTGTCCACATACTTTTGGCCATATAGTGTATATGCAGTTTTAATCATAACTGATATTATACGCCAGCTCATGTAATGTGTTGGTCAAAAAGACCATATACCTCAGACATGTACATGTTTACAATACCCTGTTGTAGTATAAAGTTAAACATTGTGAAATTACATACATCCAGTGGTTACACACTTGTCAAAAGGTATATTTCAGATTAGCAAGATTAATAAAAAAAGAAACTAATTTAATTGTGATTAGTAGTTGAATTAGTGGTTTGAAAGGCCAGGAATGTCCAGAACTTATATTTTTCCTTGCTACAGCTGTGTTTAATAATTGTGATTAATCTGAACTGCTTATAAAATTTTGAAATTTTGTTACACATGCTAGTATGTAACCCTGCTACTAGTAGCAGACTACACTGCTAATGTCTGATTTAGACCAAGTAGATCCATGTTGTCTTCAGTAAAGCCTAAATGAAAGGCAGAAATAAACACCAACTGTTGCAGTGACCTCAAGTAATTGTCCTTTTTTCTCTTGTTAGTTTAATTTACTTACTTTTACTGTAATTAGAATAACTGTTCATCTGTAATACCCTGAAATGTGTATTTAATGAGTGTGAAATGCATGACAGAAGGAGACCCATGACCAATTTGTATAGGAAAGACAGTGGAGAACAATGTGAAAAGATACTTTTATAATTTGTTTTAAATAACATGCACATTTTAAAGAGTCTTCGGTAGGAATTTAATGCATGCTTCTGAAGTAATAAATAAAAGGGTGCAAAAGTTCTATCTTGTGGGCCTCCACTGGCCATATCATTGCATACATTTTTGTTCAAAGTGGTTTTGTAATAAAATACTTAATTAGGATTTAAGTCATATTTTATTATTGTGTAAATTGAGTGAATTAGGCAATGTATTTTACCTTTTTTTTTTTTTTTAACCATTACTAAAATAGTGATTTAGCTTTTAGTTGATTGTAGCATTCTATTCATTCTGTAGCATCAGTTAACATATATA
>JAOYMR010000004.1:5629051-5645006 GCA_025802075.1 Tenebrosternarchus preto | reverse complement strand
GTATTACAGATCACTTGTATCACTTTGCATCACTTATATCAAGCCCACCTTTTGAAATAAGATATTGTAAATTTGATTAATCAAACCAATGACTGACCATAGACTAATCTAAAACTGGCATAGGCCTCTCTGCTGTAAATCGAGAATCGAATCAAATCGTGACCCTAAAATCGGAAATACAATCGAATCGAGGATTTAGAGAATCGTGACACCCCTATTAAATACCTAAGCATAAACCGTAAAAGCTTTATGTACAAGGAAAGCAAGTAAATCTATGCATGGCAGCATATTTATAGAAAAAATGGTGCATAGTTTGGGGAAATAAAAGTTGAAATTCACAAGGTTTTCTAATGAACTCAAATGAAGACAGTCAGCAAATATTCATTATAATTTACATTTCCTGTCTGTGCTGGGTCATACCTGTCTCCTGGAAGCTCTTTTTTTGGTGTTCTCCTCCCCCCCTTCTGGCTGCCCTGATGTAGATGGGTCAACTTCCTCCACATTCCCTTTCTCTTTTTCACATACGTTCCACTTTGTTGCTTGCTTTTTGACGCTGGGCTGGATCAGAGCCCTCCTCTTGGCTGAGTGCTGTTTGAGCACAGTGCAGAGTTCATTGATATAAACAAAGGTTTTAGCAGTGTTGGCTTGGGCTCTTGTAAGACAGCGGCCCAGAGCATTGCGAAATTCCACTGACGACAGGAAGTCAGGCGAGGCCTTGGAGTACTTCATCTGCAGGAACGTCACAACCTCTGGGTGATCCTGGGTGTGTGTTTTACAGTGCTCCACAAACTAAATATCAGAAGCAAGGAGGACAAATTAGTGGCATTTGCTTAAACTCACTTTAAATATTGAATAAACAATACGTTTGTACAAATAGCTGAGAAAGGTTTTACGTCTTAGTGTGCTTATATGCTGAGACACCACCACAGAATAACATTAAGACAACCCAACATTAACTACTACACCATACAGTTACTCCAAACTAAAAATAAATCTTACATCCCCCAGGTCTGATCTTGGTTAAAGCACAGAGTGACAGGTACCCAGGAATGGTATTTAAATTAACTGCACTGTCCGGTACCATCTAACTTGTTTCATTCATCATGTCAGAATGGATTAAATGGGACCTAATGAGACCTATATTTCAGTACAAACACCACCTTTCAGCCCATAATTTCCTTTCCATTGATTTTCTGGCTATGCCAGTAAAACAGCAGGCAGAATAGTAAGGAATTAGCCTTCCTTCTTTAAAATGCATCAAGGAGGATAACAATACCAAATATGAATGACAGCAAATGTATTAAGGGGTCTTTAGTTTACCAGTTACTATGTCCAAGTCAGGTACTAAGTCATAGCTCAGAAAGACATCACTGACTGCATATAGCCAAAACAAGAGTAAACATTTATTCAGTAATACCCTTGATCTTCAACTGAAAGTGGAAGGCAATGAATGCATTTATATAATTTTCTGAGTAATGTGAGCAGCAAATCTAATTTGTATTATTGCTCCAGGGAATGAGACTGTACCAGGCACACATTTCTAAACACTGAAGCTTTAATGTTCTGGACTAAAGACTAAGATAACCAATATCTGCAATCAAAGCAATAATCAAACTATACTTGGATCTGGTGGTTTAGAGAATCCCTTTCTTTAAGAAAGCACCTTATTCTCTCCAAGACATGCCTCCACATTAGTGCACACATACCTCTACAAAAAGCTTCTCATTCTCTACTTTCAAGACATGGCCCTCCTTCTTAGCAGTACCAAAAGGTGACTCTGTGATGTGGGTTGGCCTTGACAGTTGGATCTTAGATGTACTGGATACACAGGATGTCTTTTGAAGATGCAAAGTGGATGAGGAAGGTTCTTCAGCATCATCATCGACAATCACGATGCTGTCCATTACCTTAATGATTGTTAAGATCTGCTGCAGATTTCATGTAAGAAAGGTATCAGAACATAATTTAAATGAAACAATTCTACATTAAAGTCACGCCAAACCACTTACACTGTGTTAAATTTACTCTAGCTAACAAAATTGTTCTTTGTGGCCTTCCTTTTCCTTCTACCTCCGAGTGTGACTTATTTCCGTAAAATTCACGGCGTAAAATTATTAAGGGTAATTTTTTAGATTGTTTATTAAACACACTGTACATAACTTACCAGGTAGTAGTAATCAACATTCCGACAAATAACTCGTAAAAACCGATAACATTTAGACACTTGTCAACAGCTCTTGATATTTAAGAATATGGAGATATCTTGAAAATAGTGTGAGAAAGGATTACTTCCTGACTTTAGGTTTTAACTTGATGTCAAACTAACAGCTAGCACGCTAGCTAGCAAGATAACGTTATGCCAAGACGTTAGCCAGTTAACACGTCTTACGTATATTTACAGTTAGCCTCCTAGCTAGCCATCGTGATAAGGTAGGTAACCTACCTGGCTACCTAGCCATTCTAGCTGCCTAGTGATTTGTCAGTGTCGCATCTTTACAATGTTGGCCGACACAACAAAATTTACCTAATCCCCGTATAAGGTAGCTAGGCAATGTAGCTAGCTATCGTAGTTGCCTAGCTAGCCAAGACAGCTAGCTAGTTTAGACAAATTAATAGTAACATTCAGAGTTAGCTAGTTAGCATACTGCTAAAACTGACGCTGACAGCACTGCTAGCTAGATTTTTCTTGTAATCTTCTTAGTTACATAGCTTGCTAGTTAGCTAGCTATAGCTAGCTAAATTTTATGCATTCGGTTTTAGCTAGTTATAAATGTGAGTTTTTTTTAACTTAGCAAACAAAGTATGTATAACGTACACTATCACGATTCAAAGCATATTTAAATAATAGATTCACGTCCAAACGTTTTTATGTGAAACATTGTATAACAAAATGCAACTTACGCGCGACACCCTGGAACCCAAACGCCGTATTTAACCAAGTTGCCAGGTCTTTCAAACCCAATCCACCCTCAAAACTGCCATACAAGCCGTCCAACGCAAGCACTTTGAACAAGCCTGGATCAAAACAATGCTTTATTTTTCTTATTTATTGTGTTGTTTTAAATATTTCACGTTATGGCTTTAAAATACCGCGGGAAAAATAATTCCAACAAGTACAAAAGTGGACAATACCGCAAGTGAAACGCTCGTGGGTAACATTGATCATTCGTCAACAACGAACTATCTGGTTGGATAGAATCCAGTACTCTGTTAGATCATTGGATAAAATCGTTTTCTTCTTCGTTTTTCGATATTCAATGCCTTTAGGCGCTCGTCGTCGCCATCTACGTTGGTTGGTTGGATGGACGCATATTCAAAATAGCAGAAAAGTGCACAAGGTTTACAGAGAAACAACGTATATAAGTTGTTTATAAGAAAATATCCTTAGAATTTAAACCTACACTTATTAAAGTTGGGAAAGAGCAGTACTTTGACGGTTTGTCTGGACTGTTTAGAATAATTCACTGCCTAAATGCACAGCTTTTACTTTAGATGTGATGCCTAATGTTAGGGTAAACCAGACAGCTGTTGCACCCCTCCCCCTCCGCACTTCCTTTGTCTTAGGAATCCTAATTCTCATCGTTTGATTGCTCTGCACTGCACCGTCCCTAGACGGAATCTCAGAAATACTCACCCAAGTCCTTTGTATTCGATGGGTGAAAGTTAGAAAATCTAGAATAATATTTCATGTACATTATTAACATACATAAATGGTTCAATAGTTTCATAAATACATTTATTCTGCACCTGTCAATTTTTCCATTTTCATAATTTTGCTTTTGAAATGCTTAGACCATATTTGGATCTATTAATCAAAAGTAAATGACAAATAATTACACAAGTAGAGTTTTATTTAAAATGTCATGGCAGGTACAACATTTTCTTCCATTCTAAATAGACAGATAGACCAATCCAGAATGTGGATGATCATTTTGAGAGAATTATTTATAAGACTTTCGTCAGGGTATTTTGAGATCCAGGAAGACATGCGAGTACCATGGTTACTTGTCCTTTGAGAAGAAAAATACAATAACAGTTCAGTTTTTGGTGGACAAATAACAATAACAATTTTATATGATTTGCAAAATTTGGAACGAATATGTGGATTATGTGATTACCTTGTCATTTGGATCTATGTTGCTGGTATCTACAGGGATACAAGAATGTAATGTAGGCATGAACATATGTCTTTAACAGCATTCGCATTCACATTCACACAGTACTCTACAGGATAATACCCAATATGCAGTGCATGCAATAATACTATAACATGCTGAAGGTTTTCCCATTTCCTGAGTCAAATTTAAATAAAATCTAAGAAGCTCAAAGTACATTTGGTGAGCTCTGGCTTACCAGCGGAACTGAATGTCCAGAAAAAAAACTTTATTACTCCATAAAGCACAAGGGCTACAGCAACCATTGCCATAGAATCCTCTATGGAAGGAGCACTGACACCTGAAATATTTAAAAGACAGATTAACATTCTGGGGACTGTTCCAAGCAAACACACAATTTAACCAAGAATGAATTTTCACACAAAAAAAGAAAAATGACAGATATAGGAAATAACAAAACCCTAGATAGATAATGACCTTATGGAATATCATGATCAGACACCATTCCATTTTCATACTCTTTGTGGTCTTCTTCCTCTTAATTACTTCCCTTGCTATAATATCAGAAATAACAAAATCATAGCAAGTATGGTACCGGTCATTTTCTTACTCACCAATGACATTCAGAGTCACACTTGCTCGTCTAGATCCTCCTTGGTGATTTGCTACACAGCTGATCTCCCCTCCCCTGTTGAGCCCTAGTTTCGTGGGTTCCAACTCCAGACGAGTACTCTGGCTATATGTGCCATCAATGGCCTGCCTGTGCCCAGTCACACTGCCTTGGTCAAGTGGTCGTCTCTTACCGTCGGCCCCAGTGAATTCCCAGCTAAAGTCCAGAGAAAGAGGGGCAAAACCAGAAGCCTCACAATGGACTGACACCACCTGCCCAGGGACAGCAAGTGGAAGAGGGGAGGGGTAGATGGCAAGGGATGGAGGTTCTGGAAAAAGAAAAGATGGAGAAATATTCAAAGGGAATGTGGCCATGCCTCATGTATTTAGTTAATACAACCACAAATATCAGTGTTTGCTGAAAGAAGCTAGAGATTTTTTTTTTATATGATATAGAAATAAGTGAATGGTTAGACAATAACAAACGCTTGATATTTGGGAGGGTTGACAGGATTCTGAGTTGAGTTGAGCAGCAATAATTGAGTAGCAGAAATAAGCCCACGTAGCTCCACAATATCGACCCAGAGATACCAAAGGAAAGACGTAAATACCTAACACTTGGGTAAGAACGTACTTAGAGAAGCAGAGAGAAACCTGGTTTTTGGAGAGAAAACTGGTAGTTGACAGGAAATAAAGGAAAAGTATGTGAAGCTACAAATAAAAGGCATGACAAAATTATAGGGTCAAGGAATGTGAAAGGAGGAAAAGAAACAGTATTACTTATTGAGGGGGCTATTAAATTTGGCAGTTATTGATGCTCGCAAATAACCAGCAGGCAGTAGTGAATGTAAGGATGAATGTTCATGCAAACCAAAAACCCAATGGCCTGAGAACCAAACCCAAACACCTCTGGGCTAATGTCCATTGGACAATTCAAGTCCAGTGTCTCCCTCTGCTGGATAAACATTCTTCATAAAAGCTTCTTTCATGTTTATATAAAACACAGTACTGCTCAGCTCAACTCAGTGACTAAATGCATCGTGAGCTGAATAAAGTGTGTTGAAGCAGAGTAATCACTAAACTGCTCTATGTTTTTCTAGAGCTGATTATAAACTGTGGTTAAATGTATTTAGTCACAAAAATGTTACCAAAAACTTACCAACTATCTCCAGGTCCATGGCCACCTGAGCCAAAAGGTGTGGTAGATAAATGGTGCAGATGTACGTGCCAGAGTGCCTCACTTGTGCTTCCTCCAGGATTAGCGATGCATTTCCTGCCTCATAAAGGCCGATGATGTCCAAGTCAGCCCCTGTCTCTGATGTTTCAGCAAAGCGATCACTCTTACCATCATAGGCCACAATCAGCCTCCCTTCACCCCGGAACTGGTAGCGCCACTCCACAGCAAAGCCAGAACCATGAAGAGGTGAGGTTGGGTCAACCCAGAACCCACAGTCTAAAAGAACTGGCTGCCCCAGTCTAGAGCGTACTGAGGCAGTTTTACTGGAGACGCTGAGGATTACTGGCAGAGTGAACAAGAGGGAAACAAAGAAGAGCAAATAAGCCTCTTCCCACTCTCTTGTTTCTTTCCACCATAGACGGATGGAGCAGTATGCTGGTACAGAGACAGACTGGACTACGTGAAATTGAATTTACAATGTATTTAAAATGTAAATCATATGGACAATTCATTTTCAAGGTCTGATTTGGTTTTATCCTTGTACATAGGCTACAAGTCCCTGATCTCTCATGCAAAATTAATGCAAAACCTTACCTTTTGGCTCATTAGAAGCTGATGAAGCTCGCATCAAATTGGACAATATTAGCTGTCCATCAAGGCCCTGTGCTGCCACAGAAAACCAATCAGCATCCAGGTATACTGGGCTTCGTGCAGAATTTGTGAGTGCAGCAGCCCATTTGACCATAGATGCTTGAGGAGTAAAAGGGTTTATTTCGCACTGAGGTTTTGTCACAGAGCCCTCAGGTGGGTGGAGGGATGAGCTGCAGAAAGTAGCAGCAGGATCTGGGGAAATCAAAGTACACTTTGTTATCCTAAAATTTGCTTGATGAAACTATCAAAATATACTTAAATTATTTGCTCATTTTACATGTATATTTTATTATACATTAGAATTCAGTGATCACTAGTACTAGGCACTTCAAGTGCATTTGTTACAAGAATATACTATGCTATATTATAATACTGACCAGTCACATAGTAAATTCTGGAGGGGCTGATATCTGATGGAGGTTTATATTGGGTTTTATCACTATCCATGTTGGTCCCGATGTACATCAAAGACTTTTCCTGGCTCATTGCAGCGGAGAAACCCCCTCCGCGACCTGGCTTTTCCTGTACAAACCAGCACTCCAACACCACGCATCCTGAACAAATGGCTACAAACAAGAGATTTGTATTCACACCTTTTGCAGTTTGCTCATCGTTTACACAATTCTAAAAGCTGGCTGTAGACTGCTTCACAATACTAGATGGACCCCAGGCAGAGCATGCTAAGTGAAATGTAGGACTGCTATCATGTCTACACAATAGAGCTATAAGAAGCACATATAACCAAGGTAAGCTAACCACGTAACATCAACCGTCAGCCCTTTTTTGCCGTCTGTTTGTCATGTGGCGTAGGCTACATGGCTGTTATATTTGCCTTTACGAAGGCTTTTGAACGTATTTTGTTTGCATTTGGTGAGTGAGAATGTACAGTATTCTTGCTGTGAATACTTACCGCCGAAGAACAAAAACACGAAAATAAATATCGATATCTTGCAGTTGGTCGAAATATTGGACATAATGTTGACTTTATGATCCGAGTGCTCAACTGCGGGTTTAGGTGTTGTCGAATAAACCGAAAATATCAGCGGGCGTTCTTTAAAAAAGCATCACATTTTAGTTTCGCTTTGAAATCTATAGTGCGCCAGGGCATGGCAATTTCGTTGACGATCTGAGGGTTGTTATTTGTTTAATTCCATGTAAATTGTTTTTTAAAGACGTATCTGAGGCCCAAAGAATTAAATAGAATGTATTTTTAGACTAAATAAAAATCTTTAACAAGAAATCGTTTTATACTAATAACTTGCAATTTTCGCACTTCTACCACTAGAGGTCATATTGAAACCATTTTATGTCGTTGTTGCTGTTTTGACGTTTGTATTTATCGGAAACCCGAGTTCGAACAAGGACACACTGCCTTTAGGTAATGAACCTGCCACGGTTTCTTACACCTACCTACCTATCTGTCTGTCTGTCTATCTATCTATCTATCTATCTGATGTGTATATATATACATCATACATGTGCAGCAGGGTAAAACGGGGCAACAGGCAACCATGGAGTCCAGGAGCGTGTTTAACCTGCTTCTGCTGCATGAATCACTGGTTGTAAAACCACTTGTTGTACATGAACCTCTGAATGTATAGAAATGTCACTAACAGTTTCAAAATGTGTGTGCTAAACAGTAATATATTTTAATAATAATAAATATAATACATGTAAATATAATGTTAAGAGAAATAAATGTTATACATTTTGTAAATGTAACTGTTATCATTATTTTTGGCATACCTTAAAAATATGAACTATAAACAAACTATGATGTTACATTTCCTACCCGAGTCTGATGCTTAGCATGTCCTTACTAATTGGTGGGTATGGTGAATCAAACAGAAAAAAACAAACTTTGTTGTATTGCTTTTATTTACTGCTTCAGACCACATGCACAAGAGTATAGACACACCCAAAATAGAGCATGGTTATTCATGATGAAGAATACTGACTGACACTGTTGAGATGATCACCTATACCCTAACAAACATACTAACAAGATTTGTCTATGTTTACAAAAATTCTCAGATATCTGAACAATGTAGAGGATAATTATGTTTGCCAACAGATGGGTATCATTCTGTTTGCCCAACAGGCCATATATTGAATGTGTTATAAGATAAACCTAATAAAAATGTCCAGTGAGTATAGGTGCAGAGTACATGTTTCTAATCAAAATGTCCAGTGTGTATACGTGTAGAGTAGGTGCTTCTAATCAAAATGTCCAGTGTGTATACGTGTAGAGTAGGTGTTTCTAATCAAAATGTCCAGTGTGTATACGTGTAGAGTAGGTGTTTCTAATAAACCGGCTAGTGTATGTGGGAGGATCTTTACTCACCAGCAATCCTCAAAAGATTCTGCTTGTGATGAATTACAACTAATAAATGACTTTAAAAGGTATGTTGGTACAACAGAGTAGGTACATCTAATATAAATAAAACTACAAAACAACTGAATAATGTATGGGACACTGCGATTGAATTGCAACACTTTTAGCATTTTGTACTTTAATGTTAAGATTTCTGTGCAATACAAATCAGTTTACCTAGATAGTTGGGGTTGGATGACTTGTAAGAGGTTAGTTAAAAGACCCTTAAACAAGCTGGTAATTAGGTTTAAAACCACCTTTATTTTGGAATGTTTCAGATATACTTAAGTATAGTAGCACAGCATCAACAGTGTTTCTGTGTGAGTAAAAGGAATAATCTGGATTCAGAACATTCCTTTCCTGTAATGATGTATTAGCTCTGAGACATCCTCCTTGCACACCTTAATCCAGCCATCCTCCTTCATATGATAGACTAAGAAGACATAAAAGAACAACATAAACACTGTGGTAAATAAAACTCACATGCATGTTCACACACATACAATGTCTCTTTACATAAAGAGTACAACATAGGATGTATAAGAACACTGAGGTGCATTGTTATTTCGGGTTAACTACTTCTCAAGTTCCACACTTATGTTCAGTGACAGACTAACCTGAGGCCCTTTGTTTTAACAGAACCTTATACAGAATCCAGTCTTAAATGTACTGACAGAGACAGTATCAGTGTGAAATCACTTACGGTTGACGACTCCACCAGAGTATGCATCTCTGTGTGTGGCATGCGCAATGCCACGGCGTCCCAGCTCGTAGGCTTCTTCCACTGTCATATCCTCATGGTAGCCACTGTCCACCACTCCGTATGCGTAGCTGTTCCCACAACCCGTAGAAAACATTCGCCCTGAGAGTCGGGTACCGTTGTCATTAACATAATACAATCCTGGACCCTGGATGTGCCAACAAAGACACATACATTAACAACTGAACAAAACATTTAGGGTTTCACAGTTGAAGGTACATTATTAGAAAACTGACCAGAGCTAATTAAGCTCTGTAAACTAAGTCAGTGGAAAAAAAACATATAAACACACAGAGTTGTACCTTCTTGTCCCAGCCACAGATCATGCTACCCATGGAGAGTCCCATGCCTCTATAACCGAGCATCATGTTGGACAGCAACTTTGAAGCTGCAGACACTGAGATCCTCTGCTTATTGCGTAGCTTGTACAGCCTTATACAGTAATTTAGACATTAAAATATATATGTTATGGATATGATAATGCATATATTTGAAGTCAAATACTACAATTTAATAGTGTATGTTAAAATGCCATTTTAATGTTGAACCTGCAGTAATACGGGATGTGTGTTAGATGGTTCACAGCCTATTTTCAACTAATAAGCAGTGCCATGCTGATTTTCTCAGACATTAAAACTTTACAGTTATTCTGGGATTTACAGTTATTTTTTGGTGTTGTAACTAATTTATATGTGTAGTTTTCTATAATATGTTTATGGCTACAATTTTGTTACCACTGGAAATGACTTGGATTTCAGAGGGAGGGTTAAAATGTGCTCTGAGATATACCCAGCTTCACACACACACACACACAGAAGGGTAAATTTACCCTATGTATGGACTCAAACACTCCCCTCTCCCCACACATATATTCATGCCCAAACAGACCTGCACTCTTTTGCCAAAAGCCTTTCCCAGTACTGACAGTCTGCTGCACTGCCAGACATGGTGCCTAGCAGGTAAGGGTTGATTTCAATCACCTTATTTGCCTCCTTTGATGCTGTCCAGAACAAAAACATTGAAGGTAAAAAGAATATAGAAAATAAAAAGACAATGAAACAGTAGACTATGTATGAATATTCGGTCTGACTTGTTGACTTGCCAACTATGTATTTGTGCAAAACTTGTTAAAGGTAGCCTTTAATATGTTCAAATGTATTGTTTCTTTGTGTATTGATGTGATCATACTTACCAATATAGCTACCAGCTGAAGCCCTGGAGTCAACTGCCACAATAACACCATGGCGGAACTTAAAAGCCAGTGTTGTGGTGCCATGGTTCATGTCTATTGATATTCCATCCTCATGACTGCATGATTTCAGAAAGGCAGAGGGCTGAAATAAAAAAAAATCTGATACATTACATGTTTTATAACGATACCTATGTTTGATAACTTTGAGGGTGGAGAATATACATCTGAATTAATGTTTCCACTTTCAGGTCGAATACTTCCTGGTGTAACTATCCTCATTTCAATGATTTATGATAAATAAGGTACTTTTCTCTGCAGCCAGGGTTCAAAAAACAAAATCCTAATAAAACATTTTTTTAAATAAAATTTGAAATTGGAACCAATGCTAAGTTACTATGCTATAATGCACATGTAAGACTAAACTCGACCGCTAAACATGCTAGGCTAAACTTGGTAGACTAGCAATAGGCCTACAAGCATCATTTCTACATTTCTAAAGGGTGGGGGGTAGTAGATAGGACTTTTCGGCGTATGGTTACCAATCTACTAGGATGTATTAGCCGTGTTGCATTAAGTGAAGAACCCAACTTACAGTAAGATCAGTGAAAGAAATTTTAGCACATTGCATTACACAATAATTTCCTAATATTAAAACAGTGCAGTGATAAATAAATATCAATTCTTCAAACTCATTACTTACATCAACCCCAACCGGCACAGCAAATTCTTGAGATTTCGATCCAAAACTGTAGTGATTCGTTGGGCCCACAAGCTGCGTTTTCTTTGAACCAAATTGCTGTTTGCCGAATCCGGAATGGGACGAGTATTCGCTTACTTCAAAAAGCGCCATGCTCTGCTTAAACCAAGTAAAAATATTAGGCTAATGTAAAAATAAAACAAATTCTGAAAAGTGAAAACGAATTCGTTCAGCCGGTGAAATACGATCTGTCAGTAGACAAAACCTTTTACGAAACCGAAAGCTGGAGATGATAGTTTACTCTATTTAGTTTCGATTAGGATATCTTAACATTTTTCTTCAGATAATCTACGCGTTTTAATAAAATGTTTAAAAATATGAAAACCGTCACTTACACAGAACTTTTTAACTCATTAAAATATTTTTTTAATAAAACTAACCTGACAAGTGCTCTTGCACAACTGTCCAATGGTAGATTTTGTCTGTACGCGTCACTAGTTTTTAGGAAGACTTCTTAACTACAGTTTGTCCCAATATCTTCGTTGACGTTACATTAGTGACGTTTATTAATGACTTATGTGTTATGTGTAACTTATAAGTAACTTTAGTAGACATTGAATCTTAATAAACCAACACCTTAAATTAATGAAATAATAGAATTTTGGAAGCATACATGAATATTAGTTTGTGGTTTCCATACATCATCACATTGATCCACTAATATTTACGTCGCTAATTTCGTACTGAATGCTACTGGAACCTAATGTTGGGCACATTTATAACAGTTTGTTGCAGTTTAAATAGATTAATGACTAACGTTAACGACTAATGTGTATTTGTACTGGTATGTCTTTCGAATGTATAAAATCGTCAATACATATTTTTTAAACATGTTTTATTAATGAATTTGCATATCATTGTGAAAGAGATGTAGATGCTTTTTTACATGGTGGACATGAAAAGAAACACAGAACATTTGTTTCATTCATTTCATCAGCTGTGTTGCTGGACTAGAAACATCATGAAATACATTGTTTTTTGTTTAGGCTGTTTCCATCCTGTGAACCATCTCATGAACCAGTTCCAGCTCAAGACGAACTACATTTTTTGTCAAAACAGGGGTTGTACCTGGCTTATATTTATACTTTTCCTGCCTGAAAAAGAGGGAAACAGAGAAAAAGGCAGAGAGACCAAAAGAGAAAGACACAGCATATTACTCAAATCCATCCAGGAAGGATTTCGTTAGGGCTCTTCTCAGATATACATTTTGTAGAATATGACTAAACTAAATATATACATATACAAGAAAAGGCTATAAACGTGTCGCTATAAACGTGTGTAAAGATAAACTCAAAATATAATTTATCTTGGCATCACTGTCCAAAGGAGCATGGTGTAATACATGTATTTTGTTTATCGAAAGGGCTGTACATAATGCATTTATAAAGAACAGTGAATTACACAGTTGCGCTACTCTGGTGCTTTTTAAGATCTTGTAATACTAGTTGAGATGCAAATTAAGCAGCTATGTACAGACATGTACAGTGACACCTCTACAGTGGTTACATTTAGAGCTTTCAGTGCAACAAGTAGTTGATAAGTACAGTAGCTCACAAAAGTGAGTATGCCCCTCAAAATAACTCACCACACAGCCATTAATGTCTAAACTGCTGACAACGAAAGTGAAAATGGCCAAATTGTCCCCAATTAGCCATTTTCCCTTCCTGGTGTCATGTAACTCGTTAGTGTTACAAGGTCTCAGGTGTGAATGGAGAGCAGGTGTGTTAAATTTGGTGTTATCGCTCTCACACTCTCTCATACTGGTCACTGGTAGTTCAACATGCCACCTTGTGGCAAAGAATCTGAAAAAAAGAATTGTTGCTCTAAATAAAGATGGCCTAGGCTATAAGAAGACTGCCAACACCCTGAAACTGAGCTGCAGCATGAGATCATATAGTAGTTTAACAGGACAGGTTCCACTCAGAACAGGCCTTGCCGCCATGGTCGACCAAAGAAGTTGAGTGCACGTGCTCTGCATCATATCCAGAGGTTGGTTTTTGAAAATATATGTATGAGTGCTGCAGAGGTTAAAGGGGTGGGGTCAGCCTGTAAGTGCTCACTGTATCAAAATTTGGTCTGCATGGCTGTCATCCCAGAAGGAAGCTTCTTGTAAAAATGATGCACAAGAAAGCCCTCAAACAGTTTGCTGAAGACAAACTATCCTGTGGTCTGATGAGACCAAGATAAACTTATTTGGTACTGATGGTGTCAAGTGTGTGGCGGGAACCAGGTGACGAGTACAAAGACAAGTGTATCTTGCCTACAGTCAAGCATGGTGGTGGGAGAGTCATAGTTTGGGGCTGAGTGAGTGCTGCCATCTGTGCAGAACTACAGTTCATTGAGTAAACCATGAATGCCAGCATGCAGGGCAGTATTCCAACATGATAATGAACCCAAACACACCTCCCAGGCAGCCACTGCCTTGCTAATGAAAGTGAGGGTAAAGGTGCTGGACTGGCCAAGCATGTCTCCAGACCTAAACCCTACTGAGCATTTGTGGGGCATCATCAAAAGGAAGGTGGAATAGCGCAAGGTCTCTAATATCCACCAGCTCTGTGATGTCGTCATGGAGGAGTGGAAGAGGATTCCAGTGGCAACCTGTGAAGCTCTAATGAACTCCATGCCCAAGAGAGTTAAGGCAGTGCTGGAAAATAATGGTGACCACACAAAATATTGACACTTTGGGCACAATTTGACCATTTTCACTCGACCAGTGTACTCACTTTTGTTGCCAGCAGTTTAGACATTAATGGCTGTGTGGTGAGTTATTTTGAGGGGCATACTCACTTTTGTGAGCTACTGCACAGTAAATTTACACTGTTATACAAGTTGTACACTGACTGCTTTACATTGTATCAAAGTATCATATCTTCAGTGTTGTCCCATGAAAAGATAATAAAATATTTACAAACATGTGAGTGGTGTACTCACTTTTGTGAGATACTGTACATCAGACACAATAGCATAAGTGGTATAATATTATTTAGTACTTATTTAATACTCAGGAGAAAAAAATCTAAAAATGAAAAAAAATTAAGCTTTAAATTCATTCAATTAACATATTCAGTTAACAATTAATATATGAAAATGGTCTTCATGAAATACGTGGTCTCACCTCCTGTGTTTGTATTCAGACTCCTCATAGGGTCTAATGTATTCCACCCCCTTCCTGGTGATGACACACACATCTATGTTGTTGCCTGAAGCAAGGTCACTCATGATGCCTGCATGGATAGCATCACGCACCAGTGTCTTGGCCTCCTCTAGCTAGAGGATAGCATGAGTATGAACGCATGTTAATTTTTATGCCAGTTCAGCCATGTAGTACAAACTGTCTGTGATTTTGCATACTTATGTCTGAATAAAAAAGGCTTAATTAAAACAACCAATTACCTCCATATTGACTTTAAACCTATCCTCCAGAATTCCCATTGCAGCCAAATGACCAGATCCTAAACAAACCCATTAGATTACTAAAGAATCACATTCCACTTTAGTAATACAAACATATACAAACTAATGAAGAATAAGAGTATAACAATGCTGTTATTGTTGTTGAATACAATTTATTTGTTTAGCTCTTTATATTCTTTTTCAAAAAACACATTTTTACTGTTGAATTACACATTCTTACCCATGGCAATATATGGAATCTTGTTCATGCTCCCAAAGGGCCCCACATTGTAGAGGTGATTCCCGGTGCAGTCTACCCCTCCAAGTATTAGATTTGCTCCAATCATACCTCGATACCTAAGATATGACAGCACAAACAATAACAAACTGGCAGCAACAAACTATCACTTAATTACAAGGCTCCTTTGCCCTGAAGGGCCTCACTTTTGAAGAAGATTGCAGAGCAGGCTGATGGAATCAGTACACAGGTGCCTTGTTGTTCAGAATGTGAGCATACAAAGATGCTTGTGTACAAAGGTCATTAGACTCTCCCTGCTTTATGTGTTTAATTTCTGTAACTGGTTTGACTAAACCTATTATTATTATAAACACGTTCATAAAGCTTTCCTATTATCATTATGAACACCTTCACAAAGCTGTGCTGTTATCATTATGAACACCTTCACAAAGCTGTGCTGTTATCATTATGAACACCTTCACAAAGCTGTGCTGTTAACATTATGAACAACTTCACAAAGCTGTGCTGTTATCATTATGAACAACTTCACAAAGCTGTCCTATTATTATTATGAACACCTTCACAAAGCTGTGCTGTTAACATTATGAACAACTTCACAAAGCTGTGCTGTTAACATTATGAACAACTTCACAAAGCTGTGCTGTTATCATTATGAACAACTTCACAAA
>JAOYMR010000004.1:5591164-5606306 GCA_025802075.1 Tenebrosternarchus preto | reverse complement strand
CTGCAGCTTTGCCTGGCTTCAGCTTCTCCAACTGCCTCTTCACCTGGTAGGCAGACACCTCCAAAGGTTGAGAAGGATGTATATCTGCCGACAATGGCTGTGAAGTGGTGGGGTGTGAAAAGGAGTGTGAAAGCCGATGCATGTTTATTATGTTTAAAAGTTCTTTCAGGTCTTTGGTGATCCATGGTTTATTGTTGAGAAAACAGCGCACCCTCCTGACTGGAACAATGGTGTCAGTACAGAAGTTGATGTAGTCAGTGATGCAGTCAGTCACGTTGTTAATGTCATCTGCAGCTGATTCATGCAAAACTCCCCAGTCTGTGGTCTCAAAGCAGACCTGCAGAGCCTCCTCTGCCTCTGGAGTCCACCTTCTGATGGTCTTTACCGTCACTGGCTGTCTTAAGACCACTGGCCGGTATGTTGGGGTCAGCAGGATCAGACTGTGATTGGACCTACCCAGTGGAGGAAGTGCAGCTGAGCTGTATGCATCTTTAACATTTGCATACAGAAGATCCAGCACTTTGTTCTCCCTTGTTGCACACTTAACAGACTGGTAGAACTTTGGTAAGGTGGTGGAGAGTGTGACATGATTGTTGTCTCCTGAGATGATGATTAGAACCTCCTAACGTAACTTAATTTTTAGTAAACATAACAAAGTATAAACAGCAGCATATGTTTCAAAAGGCTAAATGGCATTCTGGTCTAATGTACTAGTGTAAGGATTACATCCATGAAGACAGCAAAGCGCTTTTGTAAGTCACTTGTAATTCACAGTAACATCCACTGAATCCTGTAAAGAGAAATGAAAAGAAAACGTCAGTAAAAATTCCTTTTCAGAATGACCTGATGCATGCAACTCTTTCCTTTTCAACTTTATTTTATTTATATCTGATATTACTGTATTTTTATTTGTTTTGTTTGTGTATACAGGCATGTGCATGCAGGTGTGAGTTTTGTATTTCATAGTCAGTGGCGCCATCTTGTGGAGTGGCTCCCATTTCTTGAAACTCCTAAACATTTGTAAATAAACAAGCAACATTTGGGGGTTATTAATGTTTACATGCGTTAAACAGTTTATTGTCTTTGTTCCTCTCCTAACCCTAACCCAGACTAAATTTAAATATAAATCAAAATACGCTATTGTGATCATGCACAATTTGTGTTATAGTCATCTTGTAGTCCTTCATTGGTGGTCTGTTGACTGGATATTTTTATGGTGGTGTACCACTCTCAACTCAGCAGTGACAATGACATCATGTAAAAACTCCAGCATTGCTGTGCCTGATACACTTGTTCTAGCAAAACACTCATTACTGTGTCCATAGTAGGCTGAAAATATTCATGCACCTGCTCCGATTTGCATTGGACCTGTGGACAAAATCTGTAATTGTACATCTGTAAAATGTAGGTAGAGGTTGAGCTATCTAATAAACTAACCAATGAGCTTGGGTACAAGGTATATGTTATAGATGTGCAATAGCAAATAAATTTGGGTGCACATTATATTGACTTCTTACCCTATTCCATTTACAATTCTATTTGTAGGCTTCTTGGTCCTCTAACCAATACCTCTGTGGTCCTAAATGAGTTTTCAGGGTGATTGTGCTTTGTTAGTTGTTGTCCTATATTAGACTACTATTACTCATACTATTACTAATACCTGGAGGACCATATAACCTAATTGAATTAGCTAGAACATATTGGCTAGAAGCTTGCATATGCAAATTGGCAATAAATCCACAGATGATCAAGATAATTTAGAATGGATTTAGAATAACTAAACATTACCATTAGGAAGCTAAATCCGTTTTTTCTCTGCATGGTAGAAACTGAGAATCCAATAAAACTGAAACATACATAGATCACGAAGATCTGTTTCAAATGAGTGATCTGGCATTCATCTCCACCCAAAGGGACAGACTACCTGGTCATGTTAGGTTCAATAAAAAAATTTATTCACTCCATTCACTCTGCATTTAAATATAACTTCTAAGTAAATTGAAAATACCATATTCAATATAATGTTTTATACATAATGTCTAATAAGACAAACTTAATAAAATATGATGCAATTAAATGGCTACTGTTCACTGTGATGGTGACAGGGAAGGAACCAAACGCAAGTGCATGTGTGACGAAGCCTGACTCAAAAATAAACAAGCAAGTCAAAGCATTGAGCTGGTAAAGGCAAACAAAAGGATCAGCTAATGCACTGGCAGAACGAGTCATAGTGCAGCAAGTGGAGAGTAGGCTACTCAAATATGTCATCTTCAGAAGTGCTGATGGTGACCATGGCTTCTACCCTGTAAGAACGTGGGTCTGTCAGAGGCCTGGCCAAGGTGCTGAAGAACTGGACAAACCTATAAAGGTTACCAAACCCTAGGAACCACTGTAGTTCATGCCGCTTTCAGGCTGCATGGCGCTTTTCAGGCTATCTCCACTTTACAAGGCTGCATACACATGTAGTCACAGCTGACGGAGGTGAAACTGTATTTTGCAGCTTACAATACATGATATATGGCAGGTAGTGCTGCCATATATCATGCACATGTTATTGCAGGAGAGAGAATAGTCCAGAATGTCATTGTAAACAATGACAGGTCTACCCAAGAACCTAATTAGGACATCATAAATATATGCTTGGAAGACAGAGGGTGCTGTGGATTGATCATAAGAAAGAACTAGGCAAATGAAAGGACTGGATGAAGTGCTGGCAGAATGACTCACAGTGCACCCTAACACTCACATTGCTCCTATTGCAGAGAACAGGAAAGACATACTGCCGCCCATTCAAACCAAACTCCTGCTCTATTTGTACAGGGACAGAATGGCCCGTAGCAGTGAGCCCCACACTCTATACTCCCGGAGCAACCCCACAGGTACGCGGGATCTCCTGAGGTACGCAGTCAAATGCCTTCTCCAAATCCACAAAGCACATGTATACTGGTTGGGAAAAATCCCACACACCCTCCATGACCTTTGCGAGGGTAAAAAGTTGGTCCAATGTTCCACGACCAGGGCAGAAACCGCATTTTTCCTCTTGTAACTAAAACTCGACTATCAGCCGAACTCTCTTCTCCAGGTTTTAATACCCACAATTTTGATGAAACATGATTCCATCCCCCCAACTTTTGTCAGATTAAAATGATACTTTCAGAGGGTATTTTACTTCCATGTCCCAGAACACCCCCACTTTTGAAAAGCTTTATACACCCCTGCACTAAGGAGTTGCCTTGGTCACCTCGGCCTGAGTGATGGGCGAACCCTCAACCTGGTCCCCAAGGTCTGCCTCCTCTGAAGAAGCAGTGCTATGTGGGATTGACACGATCCTAGAAGTATTACATCAACCACCCAATGAAAGTCAAAGTCAGCAACACCCCAACCTAAATGTATGCGGTGTTGGTCGGGTACAGCTTTCCTTTCCTCAGTCGTCTGACAGTTTGCCATAACCTTCTTGGCACCAGTCAGTAGTTGCTCTCTATGGCCTCACCAAACTCCTTCCACACCTGAGTTTTTGCCTCAGCAACAGCCAAAGTCGCAATCCATTTAGCCCTTCAGTATCTGCTGTTTCTGGAATCCCACAAGCCGGCCAGGCCTGATAGGACTCTTTCTTCAGCTTGATAGCCTCCTCTACCAGAGGTGTCCACCATCGGGTTCAGGGATTACCAATTCAACTTGTGACCACAGCTCCAATCAGCTACGTCGACAGTGGAGGCATGGAACAAGGCCCACTCAGACTCAGTCTCTCTCGTGATGCAGTCAAAACCTTGTTGAAAATATTTATTTTAGTATAGTGGAGCTTATCACATGTATATTCTCCACTTGTCACAATGTTTTTCGATTCGATCATCCCATTTAAAGTGCTCAAATCAAAATATGAAGTTTGACTAATGACATTTCTCAGACAGTCAGGTGAGAGTGTACTTAGCACAAATGAAAGAAAGATAAGTTGGAAGTGTCTTTTCATATTTTAAAAGATAATTGATGCAATTATCAGAAAAAGGCTGAAAAAGCTGAATATTTTTCTGGTGTGATTGCAGGAAATGGTCATAGGAAATGGTCATCGATTCCATTTTAAATATCTCAGGCAACTTTTTGAGGTTTCTGTGAATACTTGCAAATTGTTCTCTGAATTTTTTTGCAGACAAGCAGTAGAGCTTCTATTTTACCAGAGCTTCTTTATTTTTACACATAATCACATAATCCGATGGGCTCTTTCAGTGTAGTCACATGCTCTGCTGTTTTGAATCATTTTGAGCCCATGTCTTTTCCTTGTTAAGATATGGCCGAATGTCCTATTGAAGTTGTTCCTCCTTGTCTCTTAAAGGAAATTTTTTGACTGTGTTGGGTCAACTGTTTGAATCATTATGAACAGTAGTCTTGCCTCAGGTGTTGTCCCAACTGATTTTAAATATTCAGTAGTGCAAGCCATTATTACATTAGCCATTAAGAAATCTAGTGTAAATACCTCTGTTCTATCTAACTACAGGCCAATTTCTAAATTGCCATTTCTTGCCAAAGTTTTAGTAAACATTTTCTGCACACAGTTGCATTGTTTTTTTGAACAAACATGCTATTTTTAGGTCTTTCAGTCTGGTTAGAACATTCCAGTTAGAACCTTCCATAGCGCTGAGTCTGCATTATTAAACGTTTTTAATGACTTGTTATTAGCTACAGACTCTGGGGATTCTGTTGTTCTTTTGCTTTTAGATCTGTCAGTTGTGTTTTAATAAAGTTGACCACGGAAATATCCTGACTAGAGCACACTGTTGGTATTAAAGGCCTTGTGTTGGTAACTTTGTCTCTGCCCCAGTGTCACATTCTTGCAGAGTACACAAGGGGTCTGTTTTAGGACCTGTCCTTTTCCCCATTTATTTGCTTCCTCTTGGAGCCATCTTTAGAAAACATGGTGTCCACTTTCACTTTTATGCAGACGATAATATTTATTTGTCTCTGAAATTGAATGAAAGCAAATGCCCTTAATCTGTTATTGAATTGTGCATTAAGGGCATGAATAACCCCAAGTGTTCTGATGTTTTAATGAGAATAAAACTGAAATTTTGATAATTGGCCAGTCTACTGCAGGCTTTAATAAAACTGTTAAATATTTGGGAGTGATTATGGATAGTGATTTTAAACTAGACAAGCACATAAAGGCTGTTATCAAATCTATTTTTTTCAGTTGAGGCTTTTTATCAAAGGATAAATCCTTGTCTTTTAATGTTTTTGAGACAGTTATTCATTGTTTCTTTCCAACATGGCTATTGTAATGTTCTGTATGTTGTGGGAATAGTTAGGCTTCTCCCTCATGCCTTCAGCTCGTTCAAAATGCTTCAGGTCATGTTTTACCTGGATCATGTAAACAAGAGCATATTACTCCCATACTCATTTCCATCCACTGGCTGCCTATTCATTTTAAGATCAAATGTAAGGTTTTAGTTTTAGTTTTTAAATCCTTGAATGGCCTCATGCTAGTTTATCCGACTGACCTTTTAAATACATATTTTCCTTCCAGGTCACTTTGTTCTGCTGACCATTTTTTACTTGTCTATCCTAAAGTTCAGCTAAAGCAGAGAGATGACCAGGCGTTTGCTGTGATGACCCCTAATCTCTGAAATTAGCTCCTTTTCCAATTTAGGCTTGACCTTTCATCATCAGTTTTTAAGTCTTGTTTAAAAAGCCACTTCTATGGCTTGGCCTTAAACATAGTATGAGGGTTTGATGTGTTGTTTTCTTTTTATTGCTGGCTATTTTTTACTTCTGTCTTTTGTTTACCTGTCTTTTGTTTACCTGTTTTTTGTTGTTTTAACTTTAATGTTGCATTTTAAGTTAACCAATTGTACAACACATTGGTCAATTTTTGTTTTTAAACGTGCTTTATAAATACAAATTAAATTCAAATTATGCAAAACATCAGTGATCCCAAGATGAACAGCTATTGCTCAAAACTCATATGAGCCAGCTCATATTCTTCTGAAATCAGACACCCTGGTAGAGATATATAACTGACTGCAGAACAATTTTCATGCACTGGGCCAGGGGTCTTTTAAAATGGAGTGTGGCAAAATGGAAGACTGTTCTGTGGTCAGATGAGTCACGATTTGAAGTTCTTTATGGAACACTGGGACGTCATGTCATCCGGACCAGAGAGGTCAAGGATAACCCAAGTTGTTATCAATGCTCCGTTTGGAAGCCTGCATCACTGATGGTATGGGGTTGCATGAGTGCTTGTGACATAGGCAGCTTGCATGTCTGGAAAGGCACCATTAATGCAGAGAACTATGTTCAGGTTCTAGAACAACATATCTCTTTCAGGGAAGACCCTGCATTTTTCAGCAAGATAATGCCAGACCACATTCTGCAGCAATCACAACATCATGGCTACGTAGGAGAAGGATCTGGGTACTGAAATGGCCAGCCTGCAGTCCAGATCTTTCACCTATAGAGAACATTTGGTGCATCATAAAGAGGAAGGTGCGACAAAGAAGGCCCAAGACGATTGAACAGTTAGAGGCCTGTATTAGACATGAATGGGAGAGCATTCCTATTTCTAAATTTGAGAAACTGGCCTCCTCTGTCCCCAGACGTCTGTTGAGTGTTGTAAGAAGAAGGGGAGATGCCACATAGTGGTAAAAATGGCCTTGTCCCAACTTTTTTGGGATTTGTTGATGCCATGAAATTTTGAAACAACATATTTTTCCCTTAAAATGATGCATTCTCTCAGTTTAAACTTTTGATCTGTGATTTGTGTTCTATTCTGAATAAAAGTTTAGATGTTGGCACCTCCACATCATTGCATTCAGTTTTTATTCACAATTTGTTTAGTGTCCCAACTTTTTTGGAATCCGGTTTGTAGAAAAATATTTCTTATCTGGTATGTTTGAGAGGTTTTATTGTAATATCAGCATTACAGTCTAATGTATCTAAAAAGTTAAACATTTTTGTCCAATTATAAAATAAAAATACAAAGTAGTCTCTACTTGTTAAGATATAACAGAGCCATTATGTGTGTGTGTGTGTGTGTGAGAGAGAGAGAAGGTTCATATCAAATCTTGCCACTATTTTGCTAATGCTCAATCCTATTGTTATTTCAAAGTCTGCATGGTTTACAGGATAACCTAGCGCTATCGTTTTTGTCTATTTTGCAATTTCATTGCAGTAGGCATAAAGTAGGAGCACAAAATATTCACATATTTAAAATGGGATTATTTCACATACAGTCGCTGCAGTTAAAATTAATGGTTATAAAATTAACATTTTTGGACAGGTAGATCCAAGTTTAAATTCTTAACGTGCAGACATTTAACGGGTTGCAGATCCGTCTTCCACAGCAAAACTAATGCCTCTCAGACACCTGGTGGCGAAAAAACTTTATTACGGTAGCCACGTGGTCACAAATGAACATGGATTTTTCCTGTTAGGTATGGGGTAGGTAATTCTCTCTAATCAAGCACATGCGCAGAGAATCATTGTTGTCATGATTATATTAGCTACTTTCAAATGAAAACGAACAACATAGCCGTTAAGTATTTGACTAGAACTATTTGTATAGTTATCTACAAAAAACTGGAAGCATCATGGGCAAGCCATTTTCTTACGGCAAAATTCATGCAACCTGATTGACAATATTCTTTTGCCCAATCAGAGTGCAGCTGACGTCGCTAGGAAGTTCTTTGTCTTAGATAATCCTTTGAAGATATCGACAGGTTGATCTGTAATAATATATGGATTTATTTTAATTGTGGCTGTAACCGTCATAGTATTTTTGACGGGCATTGTAATTGTAGAATGCGCATATGCCTCCAAATTCTGTCAAAATCCACGAGAAGCCTGCGCTACTTGTAGTTATGTGAATATCACATGACTTTTCCCTCCCCCCTACTTCGATCCAATGAATGGGGAAGAAGAAGTCGGACATGTTTGAAGGAAATTTGTTGAATCAAGAAACGTGGCCGAAGAAAAGAGAACATGTGTGAAGTATGAGGATTTCAACGTCAGCCTTTAAATTTTTTTAAACGTATTTACTATAGACTATAGGTTTACTAAGCGTCTCGTTTTATTAGGTTTGTATCTTGAAAGGAAGAGGTTTTTTTATTGATGACATATACTTTAAATGTTTCAAAATGTTTTCTTTCTGTTTATAATTTACTTTATTTTAACGAGCTTTGGGTTTTATTTGAGTGAGATTGTTAAATATGTAACCTTCGTAGTGGGGGGATGGGCAACACTAGCAGTCTACGAAGGACATTTATTTCAAATCGAATCTCAGTAGCTTGCTATCTACATTGCATAAGGGAACTTAAAACATTTGCTTGTTGTCTGGTTGGGTAGATAATTGGGACGATTGCCCCAGATTTGTCCCAGCATCGTATGTGTCCCTCAGTTTGACGTAGCTAGTAGTTTTGATTAGGCCCCATACAAAAATGTTAAGCGATTATATGGAATGTAACCAGTTTTGATTTGCCTAAAGATATGTTACTAAATCTGATTTTAGGTATTCCAAGTTATTGCATGCAAGCTCGTCGTGTGACTGTATGGATTCCCGAAATATTCGATTTTTGCGTATGCCACATGATTTTCGGTGATCTTATGTTGTCCTTTATTTCTTAGTTAAATGTGAAATGAGTGCCGTTTTGCTGCAATTTTTTACAGGAAGCGTTACAGCTGCCGAAGTTGCTACGTCATTTGAGGGCAGACTGTTCGTAGGCCACGTAGTCAAGAACAGCATAGAAAAGAGGTGGATAAGATTCGCAACGTAACAAACTTTATGGGTTTGTTAGATACGTCTTTAGGATTTTTACATAACTGCGTGTGAATTCACACGCTAGTATGGTGTAGCAACTTTTTCCAGTATAAATTCTGGCTGGTGACTAGCAAATTAAGCTTACGCTTTTTTCCAAGTTGTATATTATGAAGCTGGTGTTATGGGTAGCTCTTACTATCGCATTGATGTTTTAAAATGGCGACTTCGTCGAGGTGGAGCTGCTTTAGCGTGGACCAAGTAGCGCGGTACTCCTGAGCGTTGCTTTTGTCTGATACCCGTGACTAATCGAACGAACCAATAGCGTACTTCTAATCTTCTACGGATGATTGCACCAGCGTTTTGTGACTGTTGAACAATGTCTGTATACACACGTTTACAGAATTTTTAGTGAGAATCTTTTAACTTTTACCGAACTGGACAATAGCCTTATACTCAATGTTTCAGTTGATTCTGCGTTTTGTAAAACATTGCATCTTTTGACCGTTTTTGTGTGGTCAACCAAAATGCATGCGTCAATCTTTGGGATTGTCGAGGCGTGGCCTGTGTGATTGACGACCTCGGATGCGTATAGAACGCGCGTAGGCGTGCGCGCTTGGAGTTACATTAACCAATGAAGTTGTTGTAAGGTTTATAAAGGTTCGGGCACAGCCATTGCGTCGCCATTTCACTGTAGCTGTAACTGGAAGTATAAAGGAAGTTAGAGGAGAGAGAGGTCGGGAGGATCGGAGATTTGAAGGGACCCGGTCTTTATACAGAATCCGGATCCATCCTGATGGAGGCGGCCATACGCCCGCCCCTTGACAGGTACAGATTGGATTCATTAACGTTAAATTTAAGAGCAATGTGAATATTGTGGCTGTCAGAATTCACAAATTTTCTATGGTTTTGTTGTAACCATATGAGCGAAGTACTTTATTCGTATGAAGGTGTTTTTTGTGTCGCTATGCTATTACGTGCTGTGTTATTTACATTTTGGTTTACTTGCGGTCATGTTGAGACTTTGCTAGCTATAGCGCTAGTAGTATCTGCATACTGTTTTGAACCTCGACACACCAGTGCGCAGGCGCTATCGGTCAGTTTGCTAATGGTGCTTACAGTTTTGCAATAGGGTCAACTTTTAATATAGAAGAAACTCGGATCTGTGAAAGTAAATGACAGCTGATCCCTTACATTTAGGTGGTGCGAAACTTGTAATACCCTCTGTACCTAATTTAAAGCAATGAAAGATAACGCGATAACGCCCGTCACAATGTGGGAGATGAGTTCTCACGACCAGTGGTGGCTAGCGATCTTGCCAGTACTCTCAGAAGTCTAGTCACTCGCTAATTCGCTAAAATTCAAGTTCTAAATGGTTAAAACAGCATGTCGTGTGGGGAGTTCTGTCGATAAATGTGGTAAATCTATTTGGAGCTGTGGGTCCTTTGGATGATGGCTAGCCTCCTTGCTATAACCAACTGCTAACTTGTATATTTATGCTGGATGGCTAATTTTTTGGCAAGTGTAATGGTCGTACATCGCACTGCTTATGCTTGATGCTAAGCTAGAGTAGTTATAATTTTGTGTTGCTTGCTACAGTATGACCTCCAAGTTAAAACAGTTCATTTTAAAACACTTGGTTTTGAATTACACGCGAGTTAACGTTTAGTAGCTAGCTATTATTTTAGCTAGCTAGCATTTTTACACATCCAGACAACAAAACCGTAATGGATAGCTAGGTTACCTGCCTAGCTAGACAACATGCAGCTAGCTGCACATGGGTCATACAACCCAAACCACCTAATAAACTTATTTTTTTATAGATCAACTGTTCACGATATTGTTGTCGGGGTTTCTTCATTTGCTCCTCTGAACAGCCAAACGAACATTTTATAAATTAATGTTTCCTATCCCACACCTGAACGTTATAGCTAGCTATGCTGACTGTTTTGAGTGCATGCAATAGTGCTTTAGATCAAATTGACAGTAGGCTAAACATTTTCTGATCGTAACACATTTGAAGTTCATTCAGTTGGTGTCGTTATGCTAATGTTGCTAGGTTTTGTGAATTTTGTACAAGTATAACCCTTTTTGATAATAAAGTGTTTCCAATCGCAACCGTTTGCAACTTGTATCATTCACTAAATAATAACGTTTTATTATGCTAAGTGGACTTATTGGGTACATTTCAACATTCAAGTAGCAAATATTCGAAATGTTATGCATGCCTCGTGTAGATTGACAACAACTATATAATATAAATAACCATTGCCATTTGGACAAGACTTTAATGTTGGACATTTTGCTTTGTTCAAGTGGTTAGTTAATGGTTAGTTAACACTTCTACACAGCAACATCACTAGTTTTTTTGCCTTTGTCTGGAGGAATGAAGGTTCTTGAATGGTCCCATTGAACAAGGGAAAACAGTGCTGCATAGAACACACACACCATCAGCAACACTGCTCATGGATTAAGTTGGGCCTTTCTTGATTTAGAGATATCCTAGAAACTTGTTTTCAGGTAAGTTTGGGTTGGATAGAAGAGCAGCCTTGGCCATCATTCAGAGGAAAAACAAATACTATATTTGAATATTTATGTTGGTATTAGTACTTTGTTCCCTTTATAAAACCATCACATTATGGCCTGATTTATAGATACAGCAGTCTAGTTCTGTTTAAGTAAAACTTCATGTTCTATAATTTCTAAAGATGCATGTGCACTATTCAGTTCTCTAATATTATAAAGAACTGCTCTTGGTGTAGCTTTCATGGCGTTTTGTAGGCTGCCTAAGTTTCCATGGTAATGGTAGCCAATGAACAATGAAAAGTGCTCTGCTTTGTTGCCAAGTGACAGAAGCAGGCAGTAAAGGGTTGTGTGTGTATATAAATACTTTTATTGGGTAAAGAACAGTTACAGGAAAGTTTTTTCAGTTTCTGGATATTCTGAATTGCTAAAAAGTAAAATGCCATCTGAAAGATGTAAGTTAATGTAACTTGACACACTGAAAGCATGCTCTCTGTTAGCCTGTAATGTTTTCTTTTGAATTCATGTAGGTATGTTCTTGGTATAATATTTCATGCAATGTTTTTTAGTGTTAGAACTGTCAGCCATTCTAAAGTTGACAGTGGATTCGCATTGTTCTGTGTGTATTTCCACAGAGTACATGTGACCCAATATAAACAATCTTTCTTACCAAAACATTTATCTTCCTACATTGCTGAACTTTTCAGTGTGGAAAAAAGATTTTCTTGAAGTTGCTTTTCATTGAATATTAACACAGTAGAACTAACATGAGAATAATGAATATAAAAGAAGTAGATATCTTTTCTGGTTGTGTGTCCCTGATGGGGATACATGTATTTTATTAGTGCTAGGAATTCCTGGTAAGAAAATCATTGGTGAGCTGAATTACATAGTCAACGGATTACTAACTATACCCCAGAAACCAAAGCCCATCTGTGCGGTCATAGAACAGTTAATAGCAACCTGTGTTTTATAGGCCTATTCCATTTGTATTGTGTACTGGATCACATTATAGTATACGTCATAGATTCCCCCTATTGTGGAACATAAAATTCTTATACACAAAGTTTTATGTATTTTCTCGAAAACCTTTCTTAATATATTTGACCTAATCTCTCTCTTTTAAGCTCTATGGGTGGGGGTGACATGAGTGTTCAGGGGGTCACAATGATGGAACAGCCCATCTCTGGCCCTGGGAAGCGCATCCGCAAACCATCACTGCTTTATGAGGGCTTTGAGGGGCCTGCATTCCCCCAAGCACCCACCCTTGGACCACCTCGGCCCCCTACTCGAGATCCAAGCCGGCTGGGTCGCATGACCAATCAGCTCCAGTTCCTACAGAAGTCTGTCATGAAGTCTCTCTGGAGGCACCATTTTGCTTGGCCTTTTCATGAGCCTGTTGATGCTGCAAAGCTTAACCTGCCTGTGAGTAATTTTACAAGTGGTTTGAATGATGCACAAGTACAAAGAAAGTTTAAAACATAAGGGAACAACCTATGAATAAAACCAGAGAACAATAACTCTTCACTTATTCTTTACCTCATTTTATTCCAGTAAAATAACAGAGACAAGTATAATCTAAATATTGAGGCAAATCAATATGCTCTGATTGACCAAATCAGTTGCATTAAATTCCCAATTTAAGAGAAATTTCCAAATTTAAGCATGTGATCTATATGTGTGGTTTTACTCAGAACAGTATTTTAAAAGAGATTTGGCACAAAAGCCATAATGATGCAATTTTTTGTGCCATAGGACTACCATAAGATCATCAAACAGCCAATGGATATGGGCACAATTAAGAAACGACTGGAAAACAACTATTACCGCAGTGCTACTGAGTGTCTGCAAGACTTTAACACCATGTTTACTAACTGCTACATCTATAATAAGGTCAGTGGTGTTTGTCTCTTTAAATCTTTTTGTCAGATGTCAAGTCCCTGTGATCCCTTTGGCTTAATTTAATAGCAATTCAGTTCATTCAGTTTGCTGTCACAGCTTTTTTAGATGGGGAAAACAATACATTCATCTTAGTCAAGATCACTTCTAGATAATCTTATCTTGTATGTATATATGTATGTATATATATATATATATATATATTTATTCTGTACATTGATTCTGAATCGATTGTAATTGTTACCAAGCCAACAGATGACATAGTTTTGATGGCTCAGTCTCTGGAAAAGGCCTTCTTACAGAAGGTCGCACAAATGCCACAAGAGGAGGAGGAGCTGCCCCCACCTGCTCCACGGGGCAAACCTGGCAAAGGCCGCAAAGCCATATGTATGTTACTTTGTTTGTGAATACAGGCCTTACATATGTGAGCTTTGTGTTAATTTCTCTAACATTACACAATTTAAAATGTAATGCTTAATATGATATAATAGTATTACATTTAATTTACTATAAAAATTAAACTTGAAGTTTGCTCTTTACCTATTTTCTTCCTCTTTTTTTTCTTACTTCTCAGTTTCGGGTGGGGTAACAACAGCCCACCAGGTTCCTGCTGTATCCTCGGTTTCTCAAACTGCATACTCTCCTCCTACTCCAGACACACCGGATTTGCTTCTCTCCACCCCACCACAGATGCTGCTAGCCAAGAATATTCCCACTCCCCTCAGTGCCCCTGTATTGCTGGGTTTGCCTCCTACCCAGCCCACTGCAAAGGTAAATGACTTGGAGCATTGCCTTTAAAGATCCATAACACAGCAGAACCTAGACTCAGTAACAGAAGTTTTTGACCATATAATTCAGAGTCATAGAGAGTTATAACCAACTAGCCAAGCTTCACGAAATAATGGATTCAAATCGGTCCTTTTGTGGAAGATGTGTCATATATTGGCCTTGCTTTTCTCTCTATTTATCTCCAGAAAAAGGGAGTCAAACGCAAAGCTGATACCACTACCCCCACGACCGTGGCGATGCCCCTTACTGTCGGTGTGGGGGGCATGAGCCTGGGCATAAGTACTGGTGGTGACTCTCCTCTGACTCTCTCTGCTCTTGGCATTAACCCCACTCATGACATCAGCCTTGGCATGGGCCGTGGCATTGGTCTGGTTGGAGGGAAAGTCCCGGCAAGACGAGGAGGCAGTGGTCGACCCATCAAACCACCACGGAAAGATTTGCCTGACTCACAGCACCAGCATCAGCCAGTGCGACGGGGGAAGCTTAGCCAGCAGCTACGCTACTGTAATGGGATCCTTAAAGAGCTGCTATCAAAGAAGCACATGGCATATGCCTGGCCTTTCTACAATCCTGTTGATGCATCTTCATTGGGGCTACATGACTACCATGATATTATCAAGAATCCGATGGATCTCAGTACAATTAAGGTAATTAGTATAGATTTATTATAATTTGGAATGGCAAACTATTCTGAGAAAAACTATCATTTACTTTATTATTTTATTTGTTATTTTTTTACAGTGTAAAATAGATCAGCGGGAATACAGAGAAGCACTAGAGTTTGCAGCTGACATTCGACTAATGTTTTCAAACTGCTATAAGTACAATCCACCTGACCATGATGTGGTAGCTATGGCCAGAAAACTACAGGTACAATGTTTGGTCATTTCATTTTTTCTTTGTGTATAGAGTCTTGTAGAAGATTTGTCATCGAAAGTTATGCTTGGTTCTGATTGGTCTGTTGAGGCAGAGGTTTGTTACTTTTGAATAACAGATTATGTCTTGCTGCTTCACTTCTTTGTATTCAATCATCCTTTTCTGTTGCTTATGTCAATATCAAAGTTTTATTCACCTTTTAAAAATTTGATCATGTATGGAAATTCAATTTAACTTTCTAGCTTGAAATTGCCTACAGTTGCTACAGGTTACTTGTGTTGCCATCTAATGGCTTAATAATACATAGAAATGTTT
>JAOYMR010000004.1:5574763-5591064 GCA_025802075.1 Tenebrosternarchus preto | reverse complement strand
AACTAAGTAGGCTAGTATACTACTGTTTAATAATACATAGAAATGTTTAACTAAGTAGGCTAGTATACTACTGTTTAATAATACATAGAAATGTTTAACTAAGTAGGCTAGTATACTACTGTTTACGTTGCAATGCAGTTCTGTTTTCTGTGGTGCTATATACTACTTATAGATATTTATGTGGGATGATTTCAAATAAAACCTGCTTGGTTTTATTGATGGTTGCAATCAATAACTGATGGTTACAAATTTTGATCACTCTGTTGAGGTTTATTTTGCAATAATGGCTGTACATTATACCTTAACAAATATTCTCTCTCTGTCTCATTTGTATTTAAGGATGTATTTGAGTTCCGTTTTGCCAAAATGCCTGATGAGCCCCAGGATTCAATTCCATCTGCATCCCTAGGCAGTGGTCTAGGTGGTCACTCCTCATCTTCCTCATCTTCCTCTTCATCATCTTCATCTACTGAGAGTGAAATAAGCAGTGAGAGTGAGAGCAGTCCTAGCTCAGACAGTGAGGAGGAGCGAGCACATCGTCTGGCTCAGCTTCAGGAACAGGTTTGTACGCAGGTAGAAACAGCAGATGCATGCAGCACACAACCGAACCATGGGCATGCAGGCACCCAACAATTTCTTGCTGTAACAACCTGTAACAATCTGTGGTACTTAAGGATGTGTATCTACACCCCACCCCCTTTTATAACTTATTAATAGCTGAAGGCAGTACACGAGCAGTTAGCTGCTCTTTCTTCAGACCCAATCATCAAGCCAAAGAAAAAGAAGGAAAAGAAAGACAAGAAGAAAAAGAAAAAGCCAGAAAAGCATAAGCGAAGCAGGGCTGTGGTGGATGATGAGGTGGTCATTCAGGCACCCAAAACACCTAAAATCATGAAGACAACAAAGAGTAACAACAAGGCTGCAGCATCCTCCACACAAAGCAAGAGGGGACCCAACAAGAAGAGCAGCAAGAGCAAGTATGGCTCTTAAATTATTCTTAAATAATACATTTGCTGTTTATATCAGGGTTCTGTTTTAAATGGTCTGTTTCTGTGAAACAAAATTATTTTGTGTACTGCAATACAGGTTGTTTATCTCATTTCTTTTGACCAAATACAAGTGAGTAGCAGACTGGAACTCCTGTGTCCAGTTTTTGATTTTAAGATTTTAAATTGGTTTATTACCATGTTTCATGATTTGTTTATAATAGATGCTGTTTCACTCTGACAAAGTTTCATCGTATATCACAACTGTGATCTGTTTCATCGTGTATATCACATTTGTGATCTGTCTCGTTGTGTATCACGTTTTTGCTAATTTGATGTAAATTAATGTCAGAAATATTTTTGCACCACTTTTGAATAGCACAAAAATTATGCATTTGACACTGTTCATTTACTTTACTGTGGTTTTGTATAAAATCGACTGTCTACATTTGCTGTTCAGATCCACAAAGAAGTCTCAAGCTGCCTGTTATGGTTCTCATGCCCTGGCCCTTCCTCCCCACTATGACTCGGAGGAAGAGGAGGAGAGCAGTCCTATGAGTTATGATGAGAAGCGACAGCTGAGCCTCGATATCAACAAACTTCCTGGCGAGAAGCTTGGTCGCGTGGTACACATAATACAGTCACGTGAACCTTCGTTGCGTGACACCAATCCAGAGGAGATAGAGATTGATTTTGAGACACTCAAGCCATCCACTCTGCGGGAGTTGGAACGTTACGTTATGACATGCCTACGCAAGAAGCCTCGGAAACCATACTGTAAGCGTTTATATTTTACTTTTAAGGTGCAAAGCAAAATGTGTTTATATTTGATATGTTTTGACAAATTAGACTGGACCTTATTAACTAGACTTTTTGTTTTTATTTTACTGTGTAGTAGCAGAGGCCTTCAACGTTTGCATGTATTGTGCATCACCAGATTTTACTGATGGGTTTATCCTATCATGGCCAACTCAGGTGGCCATGTGCAGGGTTGGGCTCAATGCTAACTGACATAGCCCAAGTTGCATATGTATAAACTAGAAGCAAGTAAATGTACTTTGAACTCCTTCAAAACATTGTGTCCCAGCTTTGCTCCTCGCCTACCAGAGTTGACTACCTTTTAGCATGCTGGGGAAAACAAATATACAGTTTGCTTTGATCTCAACTTTGGAAGGGTCAGAGAGGGTCATGTGAGGTTGCTTAGCTAATTTATTTAATTAATTGTCCCTCCATTTAACACTTTATGCAGGAATCAGTTTCTATGTTAGAGTAGCATGTACTTTTAATTGTTTTCAGAATTGGTTTCTATGGTGAATGTTACATATAAGTACTAAATCTCATAATGGAGTAAGTATATAAAGAGAACAACTTGTACACCAAATGGTTACAATCTTTTTGGTTTAATAAAGATGTCTATGGAGTCACAAAACTTAATTTTGTAAAAATTTTCCAATTTAGGTGAAACTACTGCAGCATTTATTGGTGATTCTTAGTGACTCAGCATTATTACAGTGAGAAAATATAATGCATAACTTGCTAAGTGTTAAAAATACTTTGACAGTATGCAAGAGGATTTTTAGTATTTGTGTTTTGCAGTAGCAAAGAAAGGTGGCGCTGGCAAGTCCCGTGAAGAACTGGCTCTGGAGAAGAAGAGGGAGTTAGAGAGGAGATTACAGGATGTTAGTGGCCAGCTCAATTCAACCAAGAAGCCCCCCAAAACCAAAGGTAAGTGATTAGCATTCATAGATGCAAATGACAAGTGGATGATTCAGGTCCAGCGTGAACCTACTGTTTTCATTTTTAGTTTACTGATTCAGACTCTTTGTATTCTTTGAGGAACCTGTGCATTCCAAACAAACAAGATGCATCAAATTACCATGTATTTTGAGCAAAAGACAAGACAAAAATTTGAGATTGTTCTTAGAATTCCTTCTTGTGCAGTTGGTCCCAACATTTTGCTTAGTTGCTTGTGACCATGATTGAGTAGCTTTAACTTCTGTTTCTTTTTCCTACTGGAAACATTGTTTCATAGTGAAAATGGTAATTACCTTTGAGAGAAGAACATCTTAGTATGATGTTCACTTAGTAGCACGTATACTTATTTTAGAATATATTTGTAACAGGTTTTGGTGATGACTGAATTGCTATTCTGTAAGCTGTTTTTTCTCATTCTCTCTCTTTTTCTCTCTCTCTCTCTAGTAGATAAACCCACTGCAGCAGAACCTCATGCTATGGCTTCGCGTCTTAGTGCCAGCAGTTCTAGCTCTGACTCGTCCTCATCCTCATCCTCAGACACTAGTGACTCAGACTCAGGATGATTGAGCATTTAGAAGTGGACGCGCATGCAGATTCTCTGATAGACTGGCAAAGGAGCCACTGTTCTGTACTGCACTGGATGACAAGGGAATGGAAATAGTGGAAGAGGATTAAAGGAAGCAAGTTGTCCATGTATGTATGTCTGCATGTTTGTGGATGAACAAAGTAACAATGCAAAATAAATAATCTTGCTGCTGGGAGAGGCGAAAGGTTTTGAAGGAGGAATGATTTCGGAATGTTGTATGGAGGAATGGCACGCTCCCTTTCTGCTGGAACTTCTGCTCTTTGTTCATCTCCATAAATACACACATACATTGTGCGTGTGTGTGTGTGTGTGTGTATATATATATATATATATATATATATATATATATATTTCTTTTATAAAGAAGGTTTAAATGCATTCCCTAGTGGGGAACAAACAGAATTGTCTTGGGTGGACTAATTCTTTTTTAAAAGCTGTTTTCATAAAAAAAAAAAAAAAGTAATAAGGGGTAGAGCAGTTTTGTTTTGAGTGGGTGTGGGGTTTTTTTGTGTGTATGCTTGTGCTTTTGTGATCAAATTTCCAACCTAGTTCTGAAAAGCTTGCCCATGCAAAAGTTGAGGTGATGTTTTGAAGCTTTATCCCCAATTTCTTCATTTGAATAAACTTTACCAACAAAGTCTTAGAAAGCTGAAACTGTTTTTAACATGGTCTTCTATTGCATGTAAAATGTCAACAGCACAGCGATGTAATAACAGCCTGTTATTAATATCAGCCTGTTATAATCACCTGCATTCTTTAAACAGATCTAGATTCACTCATTGAGAATGAGAATTATAAAGTTTTCAAAATGCACTATTGAAGGTGTAATCCTTTTGTGGATCCAGAAGGGTTTGTGGATCAAACATACAGGTTGCTTCATGATACAGTTTGTAGCTATACATAATAAAAAAAGAAAATAATGTATTTAAAATGTTTGTATAAAATATGTACATGGGACATATAACTTTTGATCACGTATGCAGGCTGTTACCCCACCCTGTTCACCCCTTTTTGCTATGTTTTTCATTTGCAGGTCTTCATAGTTTTTTTTCTTTGATAGTTAATAGCTTTACCAGTCTGTGACTTTGATTTGTTAGGTGAAGAAAATGCCACACTCCCAAACAACAAAAGCCCACAAAAAAAATAATTCAAGCTGCAAACATAATCTGAATGGATAATTTTTTCATAGGACTTTTCATTTGAGAAGTTTTATTAATAAAAATGTTAAGATGTTCATAAAATAATGTTGATTGTTTTTCTTTCTTTTGTTTTGAGTTATGTTAATTACAAAGTAAGTCAGACAGTGCTCCTCAAAATTATTCATTGAGTAAGTCAGACAGTGCTCCTCAAAATTATTCATCACCAGGGTTTCATTCTTTAGGTAGGTAAATGTAGATTTCTGTAACAAAAATATTTGCCTCATTTAGTGTGTAGTCTGAAAAATCAGCTCATTCCTGTTGATGAACATTGTTGGTTTTGAATAGCAAAAACACAACCAGTATTCTTATTAGAGTTTACATTATTGGGAAAGGAAAAAAAACAATACAAAGTTCAGGAGAACCAAACTGTAGAGAAGGTCATATTGCTTTGTATGAATGTCCACTGGAGGTTCTCATCTATTGAACTGTACCCTGTCTGCAAAGTATTGCCAGCAACATATAGTATGTTTGTTTCTCACTGCTCCTGTGTTTTGACCATAGCTTTGCTTCTTTGCAATCTGCATTTTTTTTTTATCTGCTTTGTTTGGACAGTGTTTTAATAACCGGACTCTGAATTATTTTAGCAGACTGTGTTATTGTGTTCTGTTGTGAATAAACCCTGCTGATGGATCCACACAAAATGTGAGTTTGCCTCATTACACAGGATAAAATAAAAACAAGCAAATATATATTAAAAGATTTTAACTACCTTAATTTTCGCTGTCTTTATTACTGCATTCCTATCTTAATTTAGCCTCATAACCTTTCTTTATGTAAGTTCTAGATATTTCATTTCATTGATTCTTTGTAGACTGCCTTGATTCTTGTTCATTTGATTCATTATAGACTGCCTTGATTCTTGTTCATTTGATTCTTTGTAGACTGCCTTGATTCTTGTTCATTTTTCACTCTCCTCAACTTTGTGCATCATGTGCATGTAACATGTAATGTCTGCTTGGTAAAGGAATTATAGAAACATGGTGTGGTTAAATAATGGAACACTCACTCCCTTGACCACTGGTCAGCTTCTCATATCTAACATTAAATGTTAGCTAACTAGCATATTGTTCTGCTGTCTAAGCTACAACTAGCAAGGGGAAAAATGTGATGTATTGATATTGAGGTGTTTAATTTTAGCCTTTAGTTTTTAAAATACTAGTTAAACCCTTAAAAATGACATTTGTATACAATGATTTGATCAGTCCTGACTATTTAACCTTATGTGAAAGAAACTATTTTAAATAAATAATGTTAAAATGGTCTGTTTGAATCTAAGGGTCCAGTATGCATGGTTTTGACAATTTCTAAATACATTTTAGGATGTCCATAGTCTACTGTTCTATGAACTTCTTACCTTGGGCAAAACCGAGGGTTTGCTGGTAGCAACTTCCTTTACACCTTTGGAGAATCAGAATGAAGTTCAACATAGCAGCAGGGATTCCCCAATGGCCAAGTGGGAAGAGGAAGTGTGGAAGAGGCTTTCTTTTGCTGAATTGTAACTGAAGATATGAGTACAGCAAGGGTGACTTATACATGGTCTACCAGGTCATGACAACCGCATGTATTTGTGTGACTATGATAAAATAATTGAAGTAAATACATCTATTACATTTTCATTATTTGGTACGCAAAGCCATGGCTTTTGGTGCTGTGGTCTACAAGGTACAATTACAATTACAATAATTACGGCATTTGGCTGACGCTTTTATCCAAAGCAACTTACAATTGTGACTGAATACATCTTGAGCAGTTGAGGGCCTTGCTCAGGGGCACCAACAAGATGCCCTACAGGAACACCTATCTATAATGTTTCCAGCTAGATGACATGTATGTTCTATGTGTACAGCGAGGTTTCAACACAGACTGGTGTCAGTGACAGCTGAGCAGGAAGTAGCCACACATGCAAGAGTTCTTGCCTGTTCCAAATTCTATCAAAGAAGTATAATTGTTGCTTTAAGCATTCATTTTCTAGATCTTATGAAAGAACAGAACAAGACATTGAAGCAGTCCTTTTCCCACTGTGTTGACTACCATCTCATGTTTTCCTCATCAAAACCTTTTTCTTTTTTCTTCCTTTTTTCCTATTTCACCCAGTCCTGGAATTGCCTACTTGTTCCCTCCTGTCACACTCTCCCCTTTCAAATCCTGCCATAACAGAAGACCCAAGCAAACATCAGGGTCTCATACACAAAAAAGTCAACATGTACAGTAGCATATAAAGACACTTCTTACACATCATCTCTACCCAAGTTTACATGTAATAGTTCTCTTTCGTGTATGGGCTTAGTGCATTTTTCTCTGGTGTAAAGAAAGTAAGGTGTTTAATTTCATCTTAAAACATGACTTTGGTGGGTCTTCCACTCACTGGCATGTCTGGCTGATTTTGCTTAACCACAAGATAAGGCTTCAGATTCCATTTGTCCTAAATCTTGTTCTTCCCCCTTGTCCAGTGTTTGTGCAAGAATATGCAGTCCCCTAGCCTAAAAAATGTCATGCGAGAGGTCTGACATTACATGTTTCTGCACTGTTAAGATACCTCTTGAGAGGCAGACCATGCAGCCTTTACTGATTCAAGGTGGTTCCCCATTCATGAAGATTAGCCACATCACTTTGCTCTAAGTCCTGCCCTCCATGGCTATCTTGGTGCAGCTGTGCATCTCTCCTGAACAGCAAGCAGAAAGGGGGGTAGGCAATTGAAGGGTGCACATGGTAATTGTAAACCATTACTATTTTAGGGAGGTAGGTACTCTCTTCAATTTTGTTTCTTTGTGGGAGGCTAGGACCACTGCATGTTGTGCATGGTTCTATTGCAGCATTCGCTCTAAGCAGTGCTCTGGGGCTGACTAGTGTAGCTCTTAGAAATTCCTTAAACATGTTTCATTGCATTTGCCTCAAAGCTGATCCAAATGAAGCCTTGACTGACAGACATAATACACAAGCCAGTGTTTAACCATTTCCTTAGCTTTGGTCTTGGCTGTGTGATTTTTAATGGGCACAAATACAGTAAACTGAGTGAACATGTCCATTAACAGCAGGAAAATTTTCTAACCCCTATTATATTTCTTAGGGAATGTATAATCCATGGTTCTTTAAACATGGATTATACATCTCAAAGGTGCTGACATAGAAGTACACATCAGTGGTGTCTTGTGAAGTCTTGGGAAGCTAGTCCTTCACAAGTTGCACACTACAGTATTTACATAGTTTTACCCAGTGCTGTATGTCTACAGTAGTATTCTCACCTCAACTGCACCAGTGTACCCATCTCACTGAAATGACCTTCGCACTCATGATGTGACATATAAACGTCTTTGCAGTTATTCTGGGGCAGCTTCTTGGTGCAGAAGCTATCTCTCAGGACTCCCTGTGCTACAAGATCGTACACCTGCCTCTTATACTTAATTATTAATTCAACTTCTAATTAATTTATCTTCTGTACCTGAGATCATGTCAACCCTTTAGAGGTTGGCTTGTACAAGCACAGTTAGGAGTGCATGTATGCTTGACAACAAAGTCAATATACAGTCCCTGAAGCTCTCCTATAACATACATATATGCCTAAAATACCCAAGATAATATCTCCCCTTTGTACCGGGACAGCTGTCTCTCGGCACAAACAATGACCGTTTGTAGCTGCTAGCCAGACCCATTAGCTGGTGATAAAGATGGCTTGGTCCCCTCAAAGTGTTCTCTTAGATATGTCTCTGAGATTGTGGTCACCTCAGACTGCATATCGGGAAGGCAGTGGGTGTTAACATTAGCTGTTGCAACACTGATAAAACACTTCTCAAATGAAGGGTCTGGACTGCTTACTACTCACCTGACCACTTTTCAGCTTCATGGAGTGCTTCAATGGTCATTGGGGAGAACATATCCCCAGCAATGGTAGCAGGAACAGCCCCTTTTACCTGCAACACCTATGGGCAGCTCCTGCTTTTCAGACCATGTAATGGCAGTTTGCATAAGGTCCAAGAAAGACTGTCAAGGCTGCTCCTTTAGCTGCCATTTCATCTCCCATTATAGAAAATCATCTTGGAGACCCAGCTCTAGCAGCTCTTTTAACACTATGTCTACATTAGAAAAATTTTCTTATTTTATAGCTCCTCTCCTGTAGATCATAGGCACACATGAATCTTTTCACCAGGCATCTGTCTCGTCATAGAACTCCTTGAACCTGGTACCAATGGGAACTTTGTCTACATTACTCAGCTGAAGAACTTTAAATGCTTTGTTCATATTAGTTGTGTCATCCCTCATATTTCACTGTAAACTTTGCTTCTCCCTTGAGATGTTGTCTGAGCAACTTTGTCTGATTCTTCTCAGGGACCCTGGCTATCCTAAAGCAGGACTTCATGGCTGTTATCCACTTTTCTGCTTGGCTAACACTGGGAAGGATACCTGCTGAAATCTGGGCATTTTCCTGCTCTTGGGATGTGCATGGCTACTCAATTACTTTTTGCCATGAACAATGCCTTCAAAGAGCACTGTCCTTTTTTAGATGACAGTTCTGCTGTCTTGTGCTGCAGGGCTGCAAACTGTCCACATTATTTGTTCACTGTCAGTTGTAAATGTAATGAGAGAAATTAACAAGGTGATTGGAACAGGTGATTGTCATAAATTCAATACTTCAGTGAGGAAGATGGCCAGAAGGGGAATCGGTGACAGTATGAAGCTGACTAGAAAACAAAGATGACACTGAGTTAAGAATGCTTGAACAAAAGTCAGACAATTGTACTTGCTTCTCATTTAGAAGTCCTCTTTGCTTCTCTCTTCTACATGGATCATTTCCCTCGAACTAAACTGCAACTAGCTAATCTGTATCTCCTACAAGTTGAATTAAGCAAGGCATAGCAAGGCAAACAGGTCTTTTTGCTATTTCAAAGTTAGCATGTGAACCAGCAAAAAGATGGATTTAAAAATATTTACCTCCAATATCAGAATCATGCTAGTGGAGGTCTGCTTGAATTACCTCTTTTGCAGTCAGGAGGCAATCAAAGGTCTTTTTAGAAAGCTTTCGAATGTTTTGTTATCTTGTTCTTAATGTGTTATCTTGTTCTTAATTATGACATGCTTGTGGTAGTCCTCCAAATAATACTACTTTCAGTGAAAATGGGAATAGAATAAATGTCCTTTTTCTATTGTGTTCACTACCATCTCTCCTGTCCTTTTTCTATTGTGTTCACTACCATCTCTCTTGTCCTTTTTCTATTGTGTTCACTACCTTCTCTCTTGTCCTTTTTCTATTGTGTTCACTACCATCTCTCTTGTCCTTTTTCTATTGTGTTCACTACCATCTCTCTTGTCTTCTTCCTACTTTTTCTCTCTTCTTACTCCGCCCACTCTGAATTTCAGTGCTCTCTTCCATCACATGAAGAGTGAGAAACTTACATCATTGTAAAACAGGTTGATGCAGGTTTCAAATTGGATTAGCTGAGCCATGTTTGGAGAAATAGTAAAATAATTTATACACACACATTGTTTCTTGACAAATATAACTACCCAGCTGATGAAGTCCCGGAGAATATATTTACTTCCAATATCAGAATTTGAATCACTTTAAACCGGAGTACAGAAAGGAGTTTTGGCCTGACAAACTATTTAGCAAAGTAGAAAGCTGGCAGGATGTGAATGTACTGACATATATACATTATATAAAATATAATGCAGTATGCAGTATATACACCATTTATAGTATATGCAGTATATACACCATTTATAGTATATGCAACATATTCACCATTTATAGCATATGTAGTCAAGCCAGAAAGTCTGCACACCCTTTCATCTTCTCCATATTTTATTACATTGCAGACACATCCTACAATAGATTCATAATAGAATCCATAGAATTCAAACATCTACATAGCATCACCAATAATTATAAAGTGAAAACAGGTTTTTAGAAAATATGCAATTTTATTTTACTGTCAAAAATAGGTTAATTACGGGATACATATCTGTACACACCCTTAGGCTAATAGTTGGTTAATACACCTTTGATAGCAATTACAACTTAAAGACATCTAAGGAAAGAAGCTACATGCTTTGCCACACTTGTTTCTGGACATTTTTGCCTGTTCCTCTTGCCACATCCTTGCAAGCTCCATCAGGTTGAAAGGGGAGTGTCGATACACAGCCATTTTCATCTCCTTCCACAGATGTTCAGTTGGATTCAGGTCTGGGCTCTGGCTGGAACATTCACAGACTTTCTTCGAAACCATTCCTTTGTTCTCTTGGATGTGTATCGTTGTCATATTAGAAGGTAAATCTTCACTTTAATCTGAGGTCCAGAGCATTCTTCAAGGATGTGCATTCATCAGGACTAGCCACCCTGGTCCCACTGCTGAAAACCATGCCCAAACTTCCATTTACGAATGAGGGTGGCCACTGTGCTTTTTTTACCTGTAAAGCTGCAGCAATTCTTGTACCCTTTTTGTAAGATGGTTCTGCACATCGGCAGTCATCCTGCCTCCTCAAGCATTCCTTAATGTCTTGGTTTGTTATCTCTGCTTCATCAGTTTATTATTTTTCTTACATTCACTTAAGTCAAGCATGGAAACTAAAGCTTCTCAAAGCATTCTCTCACATCTCACCATTTGTACCCTTCTCCAGATCCATGCCTTGACACAATCCTGTTTCTGAGGTCTGCAGATAATTCCTTTGACCCCATGGCTTGAAGTTTGCTTTAACATGCACTGTCAACTGTGGGACCTCATATAGGCAGGTGTTGGCATGTCCATGTCAATTTAATTTACCACAGGTGGACTCCAATTAAGTTGCAGAATCATCTCAAGCAGTATCAGTGGAAACAAAGTGCACCTCAGTTCACTGTCATATATAGATTTAGATTTTTAATATTTTTTAATGTCTAAAAATTTTTTTCACTTTGTAATTATTGATGATTGTGTTTAGATGTATGAGGTCAAAAGTGAACTCAGTCTATTATCAGTCACAGTTGTTTACTCAAATAACTCATTATTTTCTGTTGTTATCACGGTGGCTGCCCTGGCCGCCTCCCCTGTCTCGTTTCTGTGTGGGCGTGTCCATGTGGGTGCGTGTCTGTGTGTCGTCTGAGTGAGGGTATGTCTGTGGTGCTGGTTTCGTGAATGTTCGTCGGCGTTCGTGGATGCTTGTCGGTTTTCGTGTATGTTCGTCAGTGTTACTCGTATCACCTGTGTCTCGTTAGGGTGTGTATATAAGCGTGTGTATGGCACCACGTCTTTGTCGGTCTATGGTTTGTCATGGTCGTGTGTCTGCGTTGTGGTAAGCGTTTCTCCTCTTGTCAATATATTTGTGAAACGAAACCGAAAATAAACGGTTCATTTAACTCATGTGTGTTGGAGTCCGTGTCGCTTGTTTCAGCTCTCCGGGACTCCATAGCGTGACAGTTGTGTCATCTGCAAACATGCATTCGAAGTTTATGCTTAATTATTGTTTTTATTAATGAGTATGTCAGCATGAGAACATTCAGGAGAAGATTCACAGTAGTAGTATGAACAGTAGTCTTCAAAAAGTACGATAAATCTTTATTCAATTATTCAATACATTAATACATTACTATTAATTTAATTAATTGAGCTATTGCAACAGCAACAAAAACATATGTAAAAAACATTATGTAAATATAACCTGGTATGACATTGTTTGATGACCTCTATTAGGCAATACTTTAAAATGTAAGTGTAGTTCATGTGGATAACTAAAATAAACAATAATATAAAGCATTGCTATTTTTAAATGCCTAAATGAACAAGGTAAGTCAAAAAGTATATTTTAGCATTTTTCTGATAAGTGATTATACAATATTAGACTTGTTTGTCATGCATCCTGCAGGAGGGAAATGCTCACTTACCATTCACACACACACACCCAATAGATACAACTCAGTTTTAGCATTGGTTGGCATATATTCAGTTATAGTACAAGAAGCTTTTCCTTGTGGATATCCTGCATCCCATCACCCTTTTATTAGTTATTGCCCACACCTCTTCCTTGTTTGCCCTCTTTTGTTCTGCCTGCTATACTTAAGCCCACAGGTCCCGGCTGCCGGTCCTGCACATCTCCAGTCATCCTACCTCCTCAAGCGCCTTTCATTCCTTAATATCTTGGGCTGTTATCTCTACTTAGTCAGTTTATTGTTTTTCTTGCGTTCAGTCAAGTCAAGCATGGAAACTAAAGATTCTCAAAACATTCCCTCACATATATATAAAAAGTGGTAACCATGTATCTTAGATCAGATCAGTTTTATTGTCACACTGCACTTACACAGGAGTTAGGTGGGTTAAATCTAAGTACAAACTCTTTACGTGCTGGAAGTGATCAACAAATATCTATGTGAATATATCATTTACAAATGTTGAGGGATAGAAAAAGAAGGAAGATGCGTATGGATGGCTAAAATTATGTCATATTGGCTGCTATTGTCAAAGCTAATTAACTTTCTACAAAGTGCAGAGTAACTAGGGTCATACTGGAAAGGGTGGGATTATCTTTGTGAGTCAAGTCAGTTTATTTATATCGCACTTTTTTCAACAACCGTTGTCACAAAGTAGCTTTATAGATGTCTGAGTCCAAGCCCCCTGTGATCAAGCGACAGTGGCAAGGGAAAAACTCCCTGAGAGCAAGAGGAAGAAACCTTGATTGAAACCAACACTCTACAGGGTGGATCAGGTAGATCAAATGTAGCATGAGTAGCTCAACTGAGTGGGAGATGGAGAGAGAGGGGAAAAAGAGACCACAAAACATTAGGTATTAGAGGCTCTTGTAATGCAACGAGTTGAGAAAATGCACACTTGTGCAGAGGGCAAGCAGAAACTCTGGCAGGATTAGATATGACAGCATAACTAAAAAGGGGGAGAACCAGGAGGGAACACAGACATGTAGGAGCCCTGGGACATTAAGCGTCCAGACAATCAGTGTCACAAACAGAGGATGGTGAACATTGTCCATGATGTTCAGCAGCTTGTTGAGGGCTCTCCTCTCTGCCAGTGGTGTTAAGGACTCCAGCTCTACTCCCAGCACAGAACCAGCTTTCCTCACCAGCCTGTCGAGTCGAAGTATTGTAAGTAGAAGTATTTTATAATCAATACGAAGTTAAGATGGGTGTGAAACGTTCATATCTTCTAGTTCTAGAAAGGACTCTAGCTGCTGCATTCTGGACTAAATTGAAGCTTGCTTATGTTCCTACTGGAACATCCAGACAGCAAGGCATTGCAATAATCCAACCTTGAGGTAACAAAAGCATGAACTAGTATTTCTGCATCATGTAGTGACATTATCTTTCTTAACTTAGCAATGTTCCTGAGTTGAAAGAAGGCTTTACTAGTGATATTATGTGAGTAAGGATATGTAAGAGTCCAGGACATGCTGAAATACTGTTCAGTAGTCTGTTCATCTTGCGGATACAAACACTCCCTGAGTTGGCTAATTCTGTATTGTATTTTTTTCTGACACATTTGCTGGATGGCAGCAGTTAGAACAATTGTCTCTCAGGAAACCCACTAGTCATTCACTGCACCATCACTCAAGGAGGCCCCAAGGATCAGTTCTTGACCCCATACATTTGATTATTTTTATATTACCCATTAGACAGATTATTTGGTCTTAGCTTTTGCAGATAAAATTCAATTATATCTAAGTGCCTGTTACACTACCATTACAAATAAGCTCAGATAAGATCATACCTGCATCAGAACCAGATACATGAAGTTCTTCACTCAGGTTTTAAACAAGGTTTTAGGGTCTGTGCTTTTTCATGATATATGGTCCCTCTATGTGAAATTAACTGCAAACACTGTGTTAGTTTCCACTGCTATGCTGATTATACCCAGTTATGTGTCTTAGCCAAACCAGAATACAATCATCAACTCAGTATTGAGGAATATGTAAAGGACATCAGACATTGGATGTTGAGAAATTTTCTCCCACTTAATCCCAGTTTAGAAATTGTATTATAAATATGCACTGCTATTAGGGACTTGGACCCATGTGTTTATAAAGATGCTTTGTGACAACATTTGTTGTAAAAATCACCATATAAATACATTTGACTTTGACTTAATCCTGACAAAACAGAAGAGCTTCTATTAGGCCCACAGGTACCTGCTCTCAAATTATGTAATAAAACTTGAGTCTCCCAACCACGCCATCTTTAATTATGGATGCCAGTCTCTCGTTTGAAGCCCATGTAAACAGTATTTCTCAGACAGCCTTCTTCCACCTCAGGAGCATTGCAAAGATTAGAGACTTACTATCTTTACATGAGGCAGAAAAGTTAGTCCATGCATTTATCACTTCTAGACTGGACTACTACAATGCCCTACTATATGGTTGTACCACTCAACAAGCTGCACTTAGTACAAAATGCACTGTACAACCTGCAGTGAAATGCAATTTGACCGTCGAGTCCACAGAATATAGAATATAAGATATGCAGAAGATAAAAATTTACAAAACAATTAAAACAAAACAATACAAAAACAATCTATTATGTTATATATAGATATAACATATCAATCTATATATACACAAAATAGCAGCATGGATGGGTATAGTGCAAAAAACGCAGTTCGTCGTGTGAGTGAGAAATGTGGTGATGTGCAAAATGCAGTTTGGTTGTGTGTGAGTATCCAAGGATGCAGATAGGTTGTTTGAGTGAGGTGGTGTGGTGTGGGAGCCCTCGTTGGGGAGTTTGAGTGTGGTTATGGACTTGTCACTGTACTCATTCAGGGCTCGGACAGCGTGTGGGAAGAAGCGCCTCCTCATTCTCTCTGTTTTTGCCTTCAGGGTGCGAAAGCGTTTCCTAGAGCGTAGCAGAAAGAAGAGTCCATTGTTGGGGTGACTGGGTTCCTTTGCGATCCTCCTGGCTCTGATCTGGCACCGCTTGCTGTAAATAGTCTGCAGGTCAGGAAGCTCAGTCCGGGTGATACGTTCAACTGATCGTACCACTCTCCGTAGGGCCTGTCTATCCTGCTTGGTGCTGTTCCCAAACCAGGCTGTGATGTTCCCCGTGAGGATGCTTCCAATGGTACAGGAGTAGAAGTTCTGCAGCACCTTGGAGGGCAGTCTGAAGTCCCTCAGATGTCTGAGGTGGTAGAGATGCTGACGGGCCTTCTTTGTGACTGCATTGATGTGGCAGGTCTATGATAGGTCCTGTGAGATGTGAACTCCAAGGTACTTGAAACTCTCTACTCTTTCCACTGCCATACCGGCTTCCGGTTCCGGGTCGCTACTCGTGTGGTCGACCGTCCGGCTCATAGAGCAACTTTACTTTTAAAACTTTTTTAGCTTCCCCCCCTTCATTTTCTAAGTCTATTTCCCCATTATTTATATCTATTTATTTATTATTTGTAGTTATTCTTAGTTTTAAACGCCCTCTCGTCTTCTGTTATTTCTCATTCAAGAACGCAACATTACGGAACAGCAGACTCGCTAGCACTAGCTTCTCGGCTAACGCTAGTTCACGGAATCAGTTTTCTTTTTCTCCGACTCAGAACTTGAACTTTAACTTCCCCCTTATTATGGACATCTGCGGATTTCTCGTCAGTATTTCTGTTGCACTTTTTACTCTTACGGATGATTATTTCCACCAACGGACTGCATCTCCCCATCGGACTGCGGATTGTTTACTCAAGAGACCTCCTGCTGCATCTCGGCATAAACAATCCACACGCCATCAATACAGACTCGTTTCCCGAGGAATTACTCCGTAAGGACTCATCCCACCACAGCAACTTCACTCACCACAAACAGAAAGCAACCAGAAGAGGTAAGAAA
>JAOYMR010000004.1:5560881-5572336 GCA_025802075.1 Tenebrosternarchus preto | reverse complement strand
ATCAGCTCCTTTGTCTTGCTGACATTGAGGTGGAGATTGTTGTCCTGACACCAGTACTCCAGGTGTCTAATCTCCTCCAGGTAGGCTCTCTCATCGTTGTTTGAGATCAGGCCTACCACGACGGTGTTATCAGAAAACTTGATGATGGTGATGAAGCTGGAAGTGGGCACACAGTCAGAGGTGTACAATGAGTAGAGCAGAGGGCTCAAGACACAGCCCTGGTGGGCTCCGGTGCTGAGGGTGAGGGTGCATGAGACATGTTTGCGTACACGCACAGCTTGTGGTCTATCTGTCAAGAAGTTGGAGATCCACTGACACAGGGATGGGTGGAGATCCAGATCTTCCAGTTTTGTGGTGAGTTTGGAAGGGATAATAGTGTTAAATGCTGAGCTGTAGTCGACAAAGAGCATTTTAACATAATTACCCTTCCCAGTGTCCAGGTGTGAAAGTGTTGTGTGGAGCAAATGGGTGATGGCAGTGTCTGTAGAATGGTTGGATCGGTGCGCAAACTGTAGTGAGGCCGTAGATTCAGGCAGTGCAGAAGTGATGAAGTCTCTGACCAGTGTTTCAAAGCACTTCATTACCACCGATGTTAGGACTACTGGACGATAGTCATTGAGACATGTGGGCTGAGGTTTCTTGGGGACAGGAACAATGTCGGACTGCTTGAAGCATGTTGGTATGATGCCCAGCGTCAGAGAGATTAAAGATGTCTGTGAATACCAGAGCTAGCTGGTCTGCACAGGCTTTTAGGACTCGTCCGCAGATTCTGTTGGGTCCTGCTGCCTTCCTGGTATTCACCCTCCTGAACACTCGTTGTACATCCCTCTCTGTGATGGTGAAGGGACTCAGATCTCTGACACACTCCTCTCTGATAGCAGCATCATTAGCACCGTTAGTGTGATTAACACTGTTGGTTCCTTTACCGCTGCTAACCGCAGCCTCAAAGCGAGCATAGAAGGTGTTTAGCTCGTCCGCCAGAGATGAGTCTGCACTCTCCAATCTGCAGGGTGGGCTCTTGTAGTCTGTTATTGTCCTTAGTTCTTGCCACAGGTCCCTAGAGCCTCTGTGTTGGAACAGTGAGTGTAGATCAAAACAGTGTAGATGTCAGCTTAGATCAAAAGGTGCAGGCTCTTTATTAGTACCTCAAATAAGGAAATCTACTGGGAGCCCTCATGCTTGTTTCCTTTTGGTTCTGTCCTTTTAGCTGTGCTGCCATAGTTTGATCTGCCAGTGCCTGTCCCTGCACACTATAGATCCCTGATTTACATATCTCAGTATATGAGCACCCCGAAAAAATCTATTTTCTTTTTCTGCCGAAGTGTATCCCTTCCTGGTGTCATGTTGTTGCTGAGCTTCAACCTGTCTCAGCTACTGTGACTCCTCCCATCACCACCCCTGATGCCCCCTACTGCAACCCAGCCATCCACTTCTCCATCACTGTGAGCAGACACTGTGCCAGATGATTCTGGACTTACCTACAAATCCAGTATAGTCTAGGACCTCAAATCTAGTCTAGGACTCCAAGAAAACTCAGAATGGACTCTCTGTGTTCAGACCATCTTAAATAAGAGAGAGGGGGTTCAGTGTAATACTCGCTCTATCATATAAAGATCATCTTTGTTATAGAAATTTGGGGGAAACCCAGCCCTGTCAGTATTCATCTGCTTCTTCACCTATTACACTGCTTACTTTCTCTTTCTATATTAAATATAAATTTCTCTTTCTTACATTAAAAACTTTGTTGTATTGTTCCTACTTATCTTTCTGAACTGTTCTCGCATTTAGATCTTACGGTAATTTGCTCACTGTATCTCATACCACAGTGTCTTCTATGAGTGGCAAAAAGCTTGTTGCAACTTTCAAATCTCAGTTAAAGACTTTTTCACTCAACAGTATTGTTTGTGTTTGACCATTATTCCTTCCACCTGAGCTTTTTTTTTAGTAATGCAACATTTGGAAAGAGAAAGGTGCTACATAAATGCAGCACATTTCAGCCAGACAGACAAATAAATCCTAACGGTTTAAAGGTGTTTGGAGGAAACATTGTTTAGCTCTACAAACTGGTAGCATTCAGTTAGGTAAGACTTAAACCAAGATAGGGCTGTTCCTGAGATTCCAATCCTATTTTCTAGTCTTTCTAGCAGAATATTGTGGTCTGTTGTGTCAAAAGTTGCACTGAGGTCAAGAAGCACTAGCAGAGATGCATAACCTTGATCTGAAGCAAGAAGGAGATCATTAGTTACTTTAACTAGAGCTGTTTCAGTTTGTGGTGGGGTCTAAATCCAGATTGGAACTTTTCAAATATGTGATTCTTATGCAAATATACGCTTAATTGTTGGGCCACGGCTTTTCTATGATCTTAGATTAAGAAAGGTTTGAGAGGTCTGTAACTAGATAATGTATGTGGATCAAGATTTGGTTTCTTAATTAGATGTTTAATAACTGCTAATTTACAGGCTTGGGGCATGTGATAAGTCCATGGACAAATGCATGTATGTGCACAAGGGAAGAAGAAAAATAAGGAAAACTGACGTGCACAGCACATACATTAAATATCTTGATACAACCTGTGTAGAGAGTGAGTGAAACTGAATAAATCACTACCTGTTAGTACAACAGTGGTTTCAAAGTGCGTTGAGTTCATTTAACAGTTGACATAAATTGTATGTTAACGAATGTTAATGTGTTTGCTGTAATCTTTCGCCATCTGGCGGACTTTATGACAATTGCATCTCATGATGGCGGCGCCCTGTCGACTCCTGTCAAGGGTGGCGATTGTGTCAGGTTAGTTTTTAACCGTCACATTTTTGTTATTTTGGTAGGGGAGATGATATCTAAACAAGAAATATTTTTCCACGAACAAAATAAGCTTTATCCGAAAAAATTCTTTGTATTTTAACAGCTTTATAATCCTGTAATAAGATAAACGGGACGAGGACATTTGTTTTCTGCAAGTTTACAGCCGAATACATTACTAAATCATCATGTTTCCGTAGTAATCTAAACCGTATTTAAATTAAAACACGTAAACCTTTAGTAGGTTATGGTAGTCGATATGCAAAGTAGGACCAGTATTCGTGCTAGCATATGGTGCTGTATTAACCCAGGCCATTACACAATCCTAGCTGTTTGTTAAGCGTTTGATAAAATAGCATATTGTAGGTAACCATTTTAGGAGACCAAACCAATCTTAAATAAAATTTAAGTGGTGGTTGGGTTTTGTTTATTTATTTTGCAGTCGATGTAGCCATGTCTAAAACACATTACACTGCTTGTGGTAAGATTTTTGTCGCTATTATTTATTAGTAATATATTTCACCATAATTTACTTTGTTGCTTTTTTAATGAAAGCAATGAACCGCTGGTTGTTTTATGGTCTTTTATTTAAACGTTATAGACAACAACCCGTCTCGTATCTTTATTTATCTAGATTGGCAATATTTAATGAAATTCTATCGTCACAAACCCGTTTGAACGCATGACATGACTGGACAACAGCATCAGCACCTTAGACTGCCAAAATATCTACGACTGGGGTCTCAGGCGCTGCACCTTTTATATACAGGAGATTAACTAAAAGATTGAGTTAATAAATAATTCTTTAGTCTAAATTTGGGAGTGTGCCTGCGTCTCGCATTAGATCTGGAAGACAGTTCCATAACTGGGGGAATTATAGGAGAAGGCTCTACCCCTGGCTGTAGTCTTACTGACCCCAGAAGCTAAACGAAACCCTGCATTTTGAAAATCCAGTAGGTGGTTTATAATATGCAGTGAAGTCATTCAGATGCTATGGGGCCAGACCATTTTGCACTGTTTGTCAACAAGAGAATTTTAACTGGGCTTACAGTTACATGTATTTGGCTAGTGCACATTTTATGCAGTTTTTAAGCAGTCTTGCTTGTACTCATATACTGAAAATGCAAGCAATGTCCCTCAAAGGCCTGCTAACTTCATGATTGTCTAGAAAACTTTGTCCTGGATATTTCACACTATTGTGCAGCTAGAACTGATTACACTTTTATGTCTTTTTTAGCTGACATTTCATCAAATTAAAGAATTTAACATGTCTCCACAAGTGGTGGAGTCACAGGATTTAGCCCAAACCTAGGGGATCTACTGGATATATCTACCCAGATAGCAAGTATATGTTGGCCCAACAGTGTCTCAACAACATTTTACATTGGTGTAACATTGGCAAATGACATTTTGTTTGGCGGGCCTACGCTGACCTGACGTTGACTGTCAACCAATGTTTCATTGTGGTCTTACACTGGCATGATGTTGGTCTGACATTGGCTGGGGACCATTTTGCATTAATGAAGCACTTGAGAAGTCAACATTGTTCACTAAATGTTTGCTTCTAACAGAATAATTTCTCTGTGGAAAATTATTACTTAGAAAATCTGCTTTACTGAGAAAATTGCATAGTGAAGTATATTTTATGATCATGGAACAGCCATATAAAAAGCCTGTAATTCGTTTTCAATACAGAAATAAGTGTCCTGAAATTTAAGATAAAATAGTCACGTTTATAGTCATATGTTTTTTTTTTTGTTTGTTTTTTCTTGTACTGAACTGAGGAGTTACCTGAGTTCTTAATTATGGGCTTTAGTTTTAATTCAGTTCATATAAGCTCAAGCACAATGTCTATGTTTTAATAAATACTTGGTATGAGATATTCAAAGCTAATTTAAAATTTTTTGCTGAATTATAAGAATTGATACTACCTTATTTTAAGATTTGATTGTTCAAAAAATATGTTTGACTTTTTCTTTTTTTAACCAAACAAAATATTTTCTGTATAATTATTTGCTACATTTGCAGGAGGGGGCAGTGGCATTGGAAGGGCTGTGTGCCAGAGGTTTGCATTGGAAGGTGCTTCAGTAGTTATAGCTGACTACAACAAAGAATCGGCCTATGAGACACTTAAACTCCTTTCGCATGACTACAGAAGGCAGGAGCATATGGCTCTTGGAGTGGATGCATCATTAAAAGATAGTGTGGAGAGACTACTGAATAATATACAGGTCTGAAATCAAATAAAATAATTTACTATGTAGATGAACACAGTTTATTTTTATGGAATTTCCACATAAAGTTTGAATGACAATGTTTGCATATATATATATAAGTGCCATATGTATGGCACTATTTCCTTTTTATTTATTTTTAATTTATATTCCAATAATGGCACAGCTATCTGTGACTGTGAGTCTCAGGGAGCATAAATGGCTCTTCTCTCTGGGTAGAGCCTTGCCAGTTATTGATCATCTGTTAGGTCATGCATATAGAACTGAGCTTTTCTAACCTAAGCCTCCAACTTTTAGCTATTGTGAAATATGACATACCTATCTCTGAAATGGGAAATTGAAAAAATAAATAGGGAGAAAATTTGCTTACTAAAACGATAAAGGGAAATAATGAGTATACTGCTCATTTGTGGTGTTTCAGAGTCATTACTTCCAGCCACCTTCTGTGTGCGTGAGTGCTGCTGGCATTACTCAAGATGGGCTTTTGCTGTCAATGGAGGAGGAGGACTTTGACAGGGTCATTCAAGTTAATCTCAAGGTAATGTCCAGTGAGAGAGAAGTAATGTAGTGGTGACACTATGGTTGCATTAATATGCTATGTTTCTTTCAACAAGAATGTTAATTAAATGTTCATTTATGAGGGAAAAATTGAAGAAGCAGTTTGATAATAAAGCTTTAAATTCAGTTACGTTTCAGTAAAAATCTGGGCAATTCTAGTGAAGCCAGGCTGGACAGTATACATTTTAAAAAGTCATTCTGCAAAAGTAATAAAACTGCAAGTTGAAACTGAAGGTAAATATACCTTCATATGTAGTGACGTGTAAGATAGTGTTGAATAAAATGTGCCACATTCTTTCATGTTTGTGTTACTCTAATATTTCAAACACATCTGATCCCAACCTCTGTAGATGCAACATCAAACATGTTGGACATTTCGCAGATGATAAATTTGAGGCTGTACTGTTAATGTTAGCTGCTATTTGAGTGTAACATGTTCAGATAAGTTAAAGAGAACCCACTGTGCTTGTTTTCGGTGTTCAGGATTATATTCTGGGGTCTACTCGAATAGATTTACATGCTTCACTCTTCCAAAAGCACTTTAATATCAGATTTTTTAATTGCATTTCTTCATCTGTGCATCTATTTTCTGTATTTTGGCTTCTGTCCATCTACAGCTAACAATTCACCACAAAATCAGGGATCTAGGACCATTGTAATGGGCAGGAATCTTTTGGATGACCCAGTCACATTTCATCTCCAACTCCAATGGGATACTGCAGTTGATGTCCTTCCAATCACTTAATGTGTTGCGCTTCAGAAGTATGGTGTTGGCAAAAGCATCATTATGTGATGATATCTCTAGATAATCTCTATCAGTGATTGAGAACTAGCATGTCTTTTTGACAGCAAGATATACAGTGAGGAAAATAAGTATTTGAACACCCTGCGACTTTGCAAGTTCTCCCACTTAGAAATCATGGAGGGGTCTGAAATTTTCATCTTAGGTGCATGTCCACTGTGAGAGAGATAATCTAAAAAAAAAAAAAATCCAGAAATCACAATGTATAATTTTTTAATAATTTATTTGTGTGTTACTGCTGCAAATAAGTATTTGAACACCTGTCAATCAGCAAAAATTCTGGCCCTTAAAGACCTGTTAGTCCACCTTTAAAAAGTCCACCTCCACTCCACTTATTATTCTAAATTAGAAGCACCTGTTTGAGGTCGTTGGCTGCATAAAGACAACTGTCCACCCCACACAATCAATAAGACTCCAACCACTAACATGGCTTTACTTTTACCGAGTTAATGGCTGTCCTTGGTACAAAGTAAGGAATGACGAGGCTCTCCTGGTACCTGTCCTGGACCAATCCCCCCGCCCTGCTGTGGCACAGCCCCGGACTTTGCTATAGCTTACTGTGTTTTTTTGTTTGTTTGTTTGTTATATATATTTATCTCATTGTCAGGGTGACCCATGTCAGCCAGAAGAGGATGGCTTCAAAGCAGCTTTACAAGTGTCTGAGTCCAAGCCCCCAGTGATCAAGCCAAGGCCGACAGTGGCAAGGAAAAACTCCCTAAGAGTGTGAGGAAGAAACCTTGGGGGGAGCCCATCCTCTTCTGGCAGATACCGGTCACCATGACAAGAAGATAAATATATAAAAAAACACAGTAGTAAATAAGCCATAACATAAAGTCTGGGGCTGTGACACAGCAGGGCTCGGGGGAACCAGAGGTGCTGATGAGGGCCTCCATCCAGTTCATTAATCCTTCATCTGCATCTGGATAAGTAGGAGGTGGTTGGTCCAGGACAGGGAGCAGGAGATCCCCTTCAATCCTTACTTTGTACGAAGGACAGCCATTAGCTCGGTTATAATTTAATTTACAATGGCTGATTTGGAATTGAGCGATTGTTTGTCAAATGCCAAAATTTCAGGTCTGTCAAAGTAAAACTATTGTTTAATTCTATGAATTAAACAATATGAATTGTATGAAAGATCAGATGTGTTTAACTAGTATTGTATGAATCCTAATTAAACTTTTGGGATGGGATAATTAGTTTTTCTGTGATTAAATGTAACCTGGGGCACAGACACAGTCTCAATTCTATAGGATGAAGGTGACGCCTCATGGTGGCTCGCAGACGGTCAGTTTAGCCTGTTTGTCTGCGGCCTGGTCGTGTCTCTGGATTGTCAGCAGCTACTAATACTATTCTGCCAACTAACTAATAAACTATGCGCTATGCTGCAAGATAGTAAGGTGGCACCGTTCCCAGGTTGGGTGGACATCATCCCTGCCTAAAAGACCAGGCTTGACCTCTGCTCCAATTGTCTGCTGTATGGCTCATCGCTGCGCAGCATTGGAATGGGACGGAGCACATTATGGCATTGGAGATCGTCTGGGGCAGTTTAACCACCTCTATAATGTCAGCCTTAGTTATTTCAGACTGCCGCAGAAGAATTTCATTGGCCCCTACATGGATCACTATCCTCAAATATCTCTTATTAGCTAGCTCTTATTAGGTTGCCACTAGTGTCCGGTGCTCTGGCTCCTGGTAAACAGCTCACTGTGACCGCTGGAGCCCTAAAGGGCTAGCTGTTTTCACATGTCGGACGATAAAGTTACCTCAGTTATACGAGACTGAAAACTAATCCTGCATACTAGGCATTTGCCAGAGTGGGGGTTTGGATCTAGTTAGGGTGCAAGTGACTCTCAGAGTAGAGGAAGCTATTAAATCATTTGACTCACAGAGTGGAGGAAGCTATTAAATCATTTGGTCAGAAAGGTTTCAGATCTGCTTGGAAAGGGAACATCTTACATAGGAGCTTTACATACTTCTAATATATAAAAGAGTATTTGACATAATCTTTCAGAGGTAATATGATCAAAGCTTTACATACCTCAAAGACATTCAATCATTTTTTTTAGGAGTTTAGATCCAAGAGTATTTCTTATAGGAGAAGATGATCAAAAGAATAAGATCAAAAGCATATATAGTCATTCAACCATTTTGTCAGGGAGGAGTTTTAGTTTTTTTTTTTTTTTAGATTGGCATAGTGCACAATTTTTAAAAAGTTGTATCATTTTGACAGAAACGGGTTCTGCTTGGAGAGCTTCAAAGATATTAATTCATTTTGTCTAAAGGCTTTTAGATCTAGCAAAGATGGGAACAGGATGCATGTGGGTGTGGTTTGGGGCAGCGGTTGGGAAGAGGACCCTGCGTGCGTCTTTCAGTGAGATTCTAGCAACCATATAATCTCTCTCATAGTATAATCTCTCTCTGTCCACCACCTGACTAAAGAACTCTGAAGTTGCCTTTTGCTGTTATAGTGCCAAACTCTGGAATTCTTTCCTAGATGACCTGAAGTCCCTCAGTGAATTTTCTATTTTTAAGGACTTTAATTAAGCTGCCCTGCATCTCCTGTACTGTTCTCATTTTTAAAACATTTTGGAAAATACCTCCCTGAAGTGATGGATCTCAGGATGCCATAAACTTTATTATTCCCTGAATTTATTTATTTTTTGTTACACTTGTCACGGTGCGCTGGACACCCAGTAACAGGGACACGCCCACTCCATTGCACACACCCATGCCTCGTTAACAATCACCTGCATATTAAATTCACCTGGCAGTAATTTCCCTCTGTGTACTACCCACACTATTTAAGCCCACAGGTAGGTTCTTTTGCTGCTGTACATTCACCAAGGCCAGATCAAGAGACATCCTGGGCTTTGTTACGAGTGCTTCGTTTTGCTGCTCATCACCCATTTAAACGTTCATCTTCATTTTGCTCATCACCCATTTAAACATTTATCTTCGTTTTGCTCATCACCCATTTAAACGTTCATCTTCGTTTTGCTCATCACCCATTTAAACCTTTATCTTGCTTTCACTTTTTATTTGCTCTGAACTGATTGTGCTTCAGCTAAGTATTTTTACGCAATGGAAAATAAAACTCCTTTTGCTTCACCCATGCCTTCTGCTCTCTCCTTGACACTGTTACAACACTTATTAATGTTATTAATACAGTCACCTATGTAAGTTGTTTTAATCATTAGCATTATGTAAAATGTTAAACTACTACTGTAAGAAATTCATCATGGACAGAGTAAGCATTTTCAACATATTTGATAAAGTAGTTTTTAATCCAGAGGTTGTACCAGAGATTTTTTTTCTCACTTTTTTACATTTCTTACTGTTAATGGCATTGCAGTTATTCCTTACACACTATGGTGGAATTGCCCTTTCTCACATACAACAGACACTAATTGTAAACTGAATTAAACAAGCACTTGATATTTTGTATTACTGTTGTATTTAGCTATGTATTTTATTTGAAGCTGTCAAAAATGACCAACCAGCTGTGAAAGTTCTTATCGAACATTTTTGCTTTTAGGGTACTTTCCTTCTAACTCAGGCAGTCGCCAAGGCTCTTGTTGCTGCTGGTGCTACGAAGGGCTCCATCATCACTGTGGGGAGCATAGTGGGCAAGGTCAGTTAACCTGTAGAACACCAAGGTCAATAAACCTGTAGAACACCAAGGTCAATAAACCTGTAGAACACCAAGGTCAGTTAACCTGTAGAACACCAAGGTCAGTTAACCTGTAGAACACCAAGGTCAGTCACTTAACCTGTAGAAAACTAAGCAACAGACCATAATGCATGCAATCTTGTTTTTACAGGCTTAATAGCTACCATAGAACAATACCTAGAAAAACCATGCTTACAAAATGTAAAAACAGATCTTTCAGTTATTCACAATTAATTTTGATAATGTGCAACATGCTATCCACTGGCTTTTGATGGAGACACATTATCTGACAGTGACATGTGTTAAGCTGTTGTAATGAGCCATGTAGTCATCCGTTTTGCCAATGATCCTTGAATCAGAACTTTGTTTATTTAATTTAAACTTTAATTAACTGAATTGAAAACCTTCTGTCCCTCTGATGGTTTGCACACCTTGATGTGCAAGGTGGGGAATATTGGCCAGATCAACTACGCGGCCTCTAAAGCTGGAGTTGAGGGTCTCACTAGAACTGCAGCGAGAGAGCTGAGTAGGTAGGTAGTTTATTTGACTTGAATGTAACTACTGCAATTTCTTAAACTGCCTTTTCAGATTCACTAGGATTTGTAGAATGCATTAGTGTGAGAATTACGAGTATATATATATATATATATATATAATTAAAAATGTTTTAATCATGTTTCAGATATGGGATTCGTTGCAACTGTGTCTTACCAGGTTTTATTGCCACACCTATGACAGAAAAAGTGCCAGAGAAAGTCATGAATAAGGTATGACATAACAATGTGTTACAACATTTTTCTGTAGACAACTAATGAATAATAAAGAAGTGGTAAAATGCGTCTTGGCAACTGAGTCTTGATAATGTTGAAATAAAAAACGCAGTATAGTAAAAGACGTGTGCAGAGAGACTAAGTGAAGGCAGACTATTCAAATTTAAGAACAATACTGAAGTTTGAACACATTTCCTGTTGTGGAAACTTAAATATATCAAGCAAATTGTATGAGCTATTTTTACTAAACTAACATTAATAGGTTTACTAACAATTCTTTAAAATAGAGCAGTTATCACTAACAATTTGTGAAGGAATGGGGCGTTCTAAAGAGCTCACTGAATTTGCATGTGGTACTGTAACACTGTTACAAGAAGTCAGTTTGTGAAATTTCTTACCTAATAGATATTTGTGTGGTATTACTGAAAAATGGAAGAGTTTAGGAACCACAGCATCTTAGCCACAAAGTGGTAGACCATGTAAAAGTTACAGAGCGAGATCTCCGAGTGCTGAGGCGCATAATGTGTAAAAGCTGACTTAATACGCTATATTGCCAAAAGTATTCACTCACCTTCCTTGACTCACATATGAGCTTAAGTGACATCCCATTCCTAATCCATAG
>JAOYMR010000004.1:5536655-5559553 GCA_025802075.1 Tenebrosternarchus preto | reverse complement strand
TTTGTGCATTTTTGGCATCAGACGATAGCCGGTATATAACTGGAGTCAGCATTGAAGTTGCAGGTGAGGAATTTTTTTGTTTACTGCATAACATGCATAAAATGTACTGATTTTTTGGTGCTTTTTAAAACCCTCCCAAGCTGGTAGAGTCAAATCAAATATCCCACATGTACTTACTGGTTACGATGTCCTATATTTTGTGTTTTACTTTTCTCTCTCGACTCCTTCAGGAGGCCTGTTCCTTGGTTGATATTGTACTCTACTGCACTGATAAAATATCCAAATGGTGCCTTTACTTTGATGAATAAAATAATTGTCTTTGTACAATATATGTATATGTGAACTTTATTGCTTTACAAATGTTATACAATTAAAAATAAAAGACTTTGGTTGAATATTTATTTTAAAATTTGTAATAAATCTTATTTTCCAAGGATGCATGTATTGTATATTGCCCAAGCATTTACAATGCATATAAGGCCACATTTAAAAGCCTACTATAGTGCAAAACACAAAGTGAATGTGTTGGTGGTACAACTGGAAATTTGGGGTAAAGTTGGAATAAAAAAAAACTAGCGTTAAAAAAAAAAAGAAACAAAATAATATTGCTGAAATTAGAGTAGCCAAGTTTCATTTGATAAGTTTAATTTTAAAAAATTATATAATGTGCCCTGGAATAAAGATCTAGGTGTTGGCAATATTGTTTTGCATGGAAAACTGAAATCAAGTTCAATTGTAATGCCTTTGGTGCAAACAACAACTTTGAACATAAACATGGTAAATAAAAACACACAAGCCATGGATGTCTTTTTTAAGATTATATATTACAGAAACAGCATTTTAAAAATACACACAGAAAAAAAATTTCAGCACCATTTGGTTGGAACAGGTGTTGGTCTTGAAATAACAAAACCATCTTCAATATTGTAATGCTGAGAAGATCAAACAGGCATTGTTTAATAATTCACAAATACTGCTGTATTTCCCCTCCCCCTATGATATAAACATAAAAACCAACAAAAATTCACATTGCCTCATAAGATGGCAGATTGGCTCCATTTTTGGTTATGTATAATTTGTTATATTTGCCCTCCCACCTACTTGTCCAGCCTCCTCATTGTGGCTGTTCATTTATGGAAGCAGTGTGATGTACTGAGAAAAGTGTACATGGAAGGCAGATTAGTTGTATCAGGTTTAAATGTGTATCTTTAATGAATTAGAAAACTACAGGGGGAAAAAACAGATGAAATACCACATTTTAATTTGTACTCCAAGAGTATTTTGGTCTTCTGGTAAGCATCTTGTTTGATTCTGTTTAAAAATAAATACATTAAAATATGTTTCTATACAAATGGCTTCTTATGCACATTTCTAGACTGAACACTGCATTGATGACCTGAAAAATGTTTTAATACTAATGGCCTTGAGAGGAAATAGCACCTTGGTTGTCAATGACTGCATGCTGGCAAATCTATACAAAACAAAACAAATCATACTGTTTTAAGGCACACATATATTCTGTTCTATATTCCATCTGCATGTGCCTCTCGTTAATGAACAGTAAATGATGTATTAAAGAAACTAGCTTCAATCTCTTCATAAATACTAATAGGTAGGATCTGTGCTAATGGTTTGCCTACAAAACTTTAACTCTGTGTAAAAACACTCAGATTTTTACAGAAGACATGTACAACACCAATACAATTTACAGGGGAGTTAAATTACTTGCATATTTTAGGCCCAAGAAAACATACAATACAAAAACATTGCTGGTAAGGTTTTATTACAGTATGGAAAGGTCAAATGTAAAGGGTAAGAATCAAACAAGAAACAGTGAGAAACTCCCCATTTACCCATATGGCTTAATTAAACCTTATTTATAAATTATCTTTAAATAGAAAAAAACAAAACAAACCAACAAAAAATGTACTTTGCATCTGGTCCTGTTTTGATAAGGTAAAGGGGGCAGGATTTGTGTAAGACTAAGTGTAAGACATGGAGGTAGAGTAGAATGCTTTGAAAGAGCAACAGTGAGGAGGAAAGGTGAGGGACGGGGAGTTCAGCGACGCAGGGATCTTTGGTGGCTTTGCAGTGGAGGTGCCACTTTAAGGCGACTGCACGTGCCAAAACACTCCTCTTCATAATAGCCTTGTTACACACTTCTTTCTTCTGAAAGAGTATTTCACCTTTGGTCCAGCAGGTGGTTTGGAGTCATTTTCCCTGGGCTTGTACTTGTTTTATATCTTCTTCACAACAGCTTGTGTATGTGTGTGTATTCCACGTGTTTACATTGTCATTGATCATGACAAACTGTGTAATTTCCATTAATTATAACTTTATACAATTGCTACTGAATGTGTGTATGCACATGGATGAGTGCCTATGTCCAATTTGTCTTTGTTCTTATTTGTGTTTACATTTTTGCTCCTTTTGCATGTCTATATGTTTATCCCAGAAAACAGACAGGTCCCACTTCAAAACCAAACTTCTGATTGTTCTCTCCAAAGTCTGTTATCTTGATGTCCAGGAGAGGGAGCTGTTCCACCTGTGGCGTATTTAACTCCAGGATGGTCCTGTCATAACCCTTGCGATACTAGGTAGAGAGACAATAGAAGTATTAGAATCAGTAAATAAGGTAATTTAATTATTACATTTTTTTTTACAATGTCAGAAGGCATCAGAGGTGAAAACGTTATTCAGTTCTGTCACACCTGATCTAACCTTCAAAGTTCTAACCTAATGACAGAGAGGTCAAGTAGCACTAGTGGGCTTCATTATCTTGATTAGTACCCTGCCACGCTCCCATTTTTTGAGAATTTTGTTTTTGCTTTGTCCTGTATGGAACTTTGAAATTCAGCCTGAAACTTTTCCAATAATTTTTCACACCTAGTCAGAGCACAGTAATGAACTCACTTCTGGCCTGTTTTGCCCGGAGGGGCTACTTAATAATAACCTTGTTATTTATTTATTTTTTACAAATTTTTTTAAATAATGTGAAAAGAAAATGGTAAACTTACAGAACAGCCATCAAAGAGGGCCTTGATATAGGGGCTAGTCTCATAACTAAGGTCTTCTTCATTAGCTCCCAGGAAGTGCAGTGCCCTCTGGTAGCCATCGTTAGCAGTGCTGTCTGCCCAGGCCACAGAGCGGTGGCAGTGGTAGGTGAGATTCTGACGAGCTTGAACACTAAGCAACCTCAGGAAGCCCAACTGGACCACAGCCACTGGCTCCCCGTTTGAGTCAACATATGAGAACTGTGAAAACATGAAGAGCAAAAAAATTAATTTGGTTTTGAGTTTCATGTTTTTATGTTGGTCAGATAAACCTTAATGAAGTTTAAGTAAATGATGTGTAAATGTTACCTTTCTTCCTTTAGCAAAGTTACTGTACCAGGACCCAGACTTCTCCATTGGCCAAGTGTTCATCTTTACCTATAACAGACAAGAAGAGCTATACATTAAGCATTCTCTGTAACAGAAGTACAGATCATTTATATTTGACAGGGGATTTTTTCCTGTGTACTGACACATTTCCTGTGTAATGAGACATGCCAACATGTGACATCCAGATCCTTACATTCTCCACTTCCTTCCCAGGATAGAGACATGTCTCTCCACCAGCTGTGAAGTTGCAGTAAGCCTTAAAAGAGTCACGAGCACAGCCCTGGTTGGGATCTATCCAATATTCACCTGAACAGAGACAGGAAAAATACACACAGTGTATTATTTGCATGTTTTGTTTAACAAAACATGGGTATGTTGGGTATGGGTATGAGTATGAGCTAGGATGTAATGTGTCAGAGAAGGAGGGCAATCTCAAAACTCAAAGAGATTCCAATATTAGTAACAAACATGACAGTAATTAGATCACCATAAAATATATAGATCCCATTACCTTTAACAAGACAAAAACAGTAATGAAAATGTAATGATTTCTACTAGTCATTTTAAAATATTTGCCACCACCATACCATCTTTGTATTCTGGTTGACTGAGGAGGAGGTCCTGGCAGGTGCGGGCTGGACTATCTTTAGTTCCAAGAGGGAAACGCATGGACTCAATATCCTGCCGCAGTGAGTTGAGAGACCCAAAGATCTCCTCCATGCCCTCGCTGCCCGTCAAGAATTCCATGCCTGTGCCATCAGCTAAGGCAGCTTCATCTTCCACCTCAGAGAGCATCTTACTGGCATCAATGGAACGTTTGGATTTCTTGGGGATTTCAATGGGCAGTGGCTGGATGACATCACCTGGAGGTCCCTAGAAGAGCAGAGAGAAGTTCAGCCAGAATGATAGACGAAGCCATGGTGCTATATATATATTATATTGCTATATATATTGCTTAGCAAGAAAAACCTCAAAATATTAGCCTACATGAAATTATGCATTCACCATAGATGTAGCAACATTTACCACTATTATGGTGCTTACATGGTAACACTAATGTATTAACAGCTACCTAAACAGAACAGCAGAAAGTACAAATGGTAACATAGGAGAGCAAAACAAGAGCAGTTTCCTAGGGACTAAGAATTGCATATACATTTGATTAGAATGACTTTAGTGCCAAAATCACTATCAAATCAGTTTATTTGTTAAAAACCTACAGGGTGTCCTGGAGGCCCTTGTACACCTTTCTCTCCTTTGGGACCACCTCCACCCTGTAATACATAGCAAAGGCTTTAGAAAGACATGATCCAATATACTGCAACTGCAAAAATATTGTTTTTAGACATTACTCACAGTAGCACCCTTTGCTCCCTTAATACCCCTTGGACCCTGTGTGAGACCAAAGGAAATTCTTAAAAATTTATTAAAAAAAGGTTTAATCTTGTACCATTATAGGAGCTGTGCACAAAACGTTTTATAATAAGACACTCACAGGCAAACCAGCAGGACCAGCAGGGCCTAGAGGACCAGTTCCACCAGACATCCCCTTTAACACAAGAAGGCGCATGCTGTTTTTTATTTATTAGTTATTGTCTTGTACAAAACAAATAAAAAATAAGGTTCTTGCAAGGCCATAACCAGGATCAGAATGTAAGTGAGATCCATACAATAGAAATGTGATGTACTTGTTTTCATTATAATGTCCATAATGTACAAATTACTTCTCTTATTCCTCAACTTTTAAACATGGAACACAAACTTATGTAGGACCCATTACATTTCCAATCACTTCATGCATCTGTAAACCTCTTTTATTTGTAAAGGTCTTTGACTTAAGACTTAAGTGATTTGACTTTGACTTAAGTGATTAATTTCACTTTCATTTGTTAATTTTTTAAATATTTTCATATGAAATTTTAATAACTTCACATTGGTTTTGTTAACAATAGTAAATGAACAATAATACACTCATGTTTTTTTTATACCAACTAGTTTATACCAGTGTTATTTAGTAACGCTCTCTGAAATATTTTGGATACTGCTCAGGTCTAAAAACAACCTAAGAAACAATCATTTTGAAACTGAAGGTGTTGTTAAAGCCAGGTTCTGTAGGTAGTAATGCTAATGGTCTCTTACAGTTCAGCATATGACTTAAGGGACTCTTTTGAAGGGAAAATGTTGTGTATCGTTAAGCTCATTCTGGTTGAGCAGTAAAATTGAACACATTTAATGCCAGACACCCTGAGACGGTCATTGCTGAATGATTAGGCCTAGACTTGTGGTGCAAGCTTTTGTGCAATGTAGACTGCACTCTTCCACAACATTATCAGAACATCGCTGTGTGCACATTTAATTTCATAATTGAAGACTTTGTGAATTTTTTTTTCTGAAATTACTGTTTTCCAGACCTCATAGCAACTTATGGCTCTCAGTTTGTAAAAAAGGATATTAACTGTTACTTTTATGAGCTGTCATAAGAGTGAATGTTGAGTTTATGTTGAATATATGTTGAGTCTATTTTAAGATTGGTGCTTTTATATTTGGTTAGTGGTTGAGTAAAGGTACATTATACTGTGTGAACTTACAGTTTCTCCCTTGGGCCCATTTGATCCTTGGGGACCTGGCAGACCTCTGTCTCCCTTTTCTCCCTGTTCTCCTGGAGGTCCAATCAAACCAATCAAACCTGAGTGCCCCTTCTCGCCTTTGGCACCATGGTCACCACGCAGACCCGGCAAACCCTGAGGACCCTGAGTGGGGAGAACAACAAAAACTGTTTAAATTCACTGATAATTGTACTTATCAGAATTGATCAATAAATTGTAAAGTGCTAAATTATTTCCATGGGCTAATTTTCATTGTATAAATACTTACAATGGGTCCAGGAGGTCCTTTCTCGCCTGTAAGACCAGGAGCTCCTTGCTCTCCCTGAGAGAAATCAAGAATTAAATTATATGAATGAACAAAGCTATAAGTTTTAATAATATTACTGAAACTACATAAAACATGGACAAAACAAAACACAAATCTACGTCACTTAGTATTAGGTATGTAATGTTCTAGATCAATGAAAAAAGAAAGAAAGAAAACTAGGTGGCAGGACTGTTAGCTTACGACTGATCCTGGCAGTCCTCTCAGACCCTCTGTTCCTGGTTTGCCTGGAGGACCCTGTGGGCCAACAGGGCCAGTCTTTCCTGGGGGTCCAGCAGTACCCGGACCTCCCTAAGGTAAGGGAAAAGGAAATTAATTTATTCTACACCATATGGACACAAGTATGGAACACATCTATTAGTCATTGAATTCAGGTGTTTCGTTCAGTCCCCTTGTCACAGGTGTATAAAAAAAGCACCTTGCCATATAGCCTGCCTTTACAAACATTTGTGAAGAATAACTACATCTGGCCATCTGAGGTAAAGTCTGGGTTTAGCAAATGCCAGGAGAACATTACCTGTCTGACTGCATTGTGCCAACTGTAAAGTTTTGTGAACAATGCTATGGAGTTATTTATAAACAGTGCTATGAGTTATTTTTCAGGGGTTGCTCCTTAGTCCCAGTGAAGGGAAAACATATTGCTTCAGCATACCATGACATATCATGACACTTGTATGCTTTATGGGAACAGTTTGAGGAAGGCTCTTTTCTGTTCCAGCATATCTGTGTCCCAGTGTATAAAACAAGGCCCATAAAGGCATGGTTGCATGAGATTGTTATGAAAAAACTTAAATGGCCCACACAAAGCCTTGCTCACCAAACCCACTGAAAACCTTTGGGATAACTAGAACAAAGACCCAGCCCCCCTCATCCAACATTAGTGTCTGACCTAACAAATGCTCTTCTGGATGACTGGGCAAAAAGTCCCATAGACACACTCCAAAATACTGTAGAAAGTCCCATAGACACACTCCACAATCTTGTAGAAAGCCTTCGCAGAAGAGTAGAAGCTGCTATAACTGCAAAGGGCGGGGGGGTGGGGAGGATATCCATATGAATGGCCATGGATTTAAAGTGGAATGTCACAAAAGCTCTTGTAGGTGTAATATGTAGGTGTTTCCACATAGTGTATACTGAATGTCAAAATATTGCTTCTATAAGTAGTTAATACCTTTTCAGTTTTCATATATTTACATGAATGATCTGTAGTAAAGCAAAGAGGGTAGTTTACTATAAAAGCTAATTGGTTGATCACTTTTCAGGGACATGTCATTAGAGATTTGAGCAGGAGAGCGGGCAGTTGTTTCCCATTCAGGCAGACAACAGGAAGCCAGAGTTTCATTCATGTAAAAATTAAATCCTGTGCATTTCACCAAATGTTAAAGATTATTTCCCCATTCAGTGATTAGAGAGTGGTCATTTGTGTGATTGCTGGGATGTTGTGACTACACAGAGTTTAAAATAAGCATCGTCCAATTAGCTGCTAAAAAATCCTTTTCAAGTCTATTCATCTATTTCATGTGGCCATAGCAAGAGGAAGGAAGCAAGGATGTAGGAGGGAAATGGATAATACAAGGAAACACATACCCAGTTATACAGACAGAAACTCTAACACTTGTGCCTTATTATCTAAAACAGGAACTCACACACCACTTTTAAATATACACTTAAAATGAGGCTTCAGGTGAGAATAACAATATTTTACCTTGCTTCCTTTCTCTCCTTCACGACCTTCAGGTCCTCTTGCTCCCGGAGGACCCTGGAAATAATGAAATTGGATATGCTTTAGAAAAGGTGCAAAATCCCTTCTAGAAAGCCTATGAAAGGTATTAAACCATGTGAAAAGCCCTTGAAAATCAGTCACTTGTAAAGGCACTGTTTGGCACATCAAGTCTGAAAACCTGCTAATAAAGGCATTACAAATGCCTTTTTTACATGGCTTACATGGCTACGGTGCTATTTATCTATTTATTCTTACTCTCTTTCCAGGAGGTCCAGGTGGTCCATTTTCTCCAGGAGGTCCTGGGGAGCCCTAAAAGAATGTCAAAAGTAAAACTAAAGTACACATAAATTAGCAACATTAACTACAAGAAACTGTGCTATGTTGTATAAAAAGGAATCAAAAATCCTGAATTGTCCAGATCACTTTAAATCAATGTAATACTAAAGTAACTACAAAAAATTCCTACCTAAAAGTCATGGTTTATTTTGTTTATTTGTTAGGTCAAACTGACTTAATCTGACTATCCATCGTGTATTTGGCTTGCCCAAACCGAATACATTGCCACTTACAGCCTCTCCTTGTTCACCATCCTCTCCTCTCTCACCCTTTGCTCCATCTTGGCCCTTTTAAAACACGAAAGGTGGGACTATTCTTACAGATTTACCAGATAAACAATCTCAGCTGCAACAATAGCACAAGCAAATATTAAAAACATTCATTAATTGCAATCAGAACACAAGTATCCTCCTGTCTAACTTGAAGAAGGAAAATAATTTTACTGCATTTCTACTTTCAAGGTTCGAAAATGCAGGTCACAACTATTTGTCTGCATATTTTATGACTTCCAAATATTGACTGTGGCAATAAGTGTTTGCTGCTTTGGGCAGCTGACAGTTCTGAGAGCAAGACTATTGAGGAAAATTTTAAGATGAGACTTGGCTTCTTGGTTTCTTTGACTGTGTGTTGTTCAAAATGGGCTGGCTAGCCATCCTTGAGAAGACCAGTTTAGGTGTTCAGTACACTAAGAATCTAGTCAAAAACTGGGGTTAAGGTATACAGGTGCTGAGGCAATGGACACTGCCGTGGAGGTGTGGATTGTTTGTAGTTCCGTGGATGTGTATGTTGTTTGTAGATACATGGATGTGTAGATTGTTTGTAGTTCTGTGGATGTATAGATTGTAATTCTGGTTGTGTTGCTAAAAACAAAAAATTCTATGGCACAGTACACTGCTGGTAATTGTGGTGATTGTCAAATATAGCTGAATCATAGTAGAGAAGTTTAAACTGCTGGTGCAGTTCGATTTTATGTTAACTAACTTGTTACAGATTTTTTCCACTTGCATTATTATTTAATTTAATATATGTAATTTCTCATTTCATTTAAGTAATGGTTTTCTGATTGATTTGGCTTTTGTTTTGATACTGATGCATTTTGATGTGTGCTGTTTTGCTTTGCATGTGAATTTACCCAATTAAAACCCTCATCACTGTTTAATTTGTATAGATAGTTTTATTGTATAAATAGTTTTTATTGTTCTTCTTTTCTTTCTTCCTTCTGTCCTTTTGTTCTATTTTTAAAACAATTTACTGGTTCTTTCCAAGGTTTTTCTAGGTTTTTCTTTGCACATCATAGGATTTTTATTTACGTTTTTCTTTTTGCTTTTCTTTTATTTTCCTGTTTTATTATTGTTCAGAGCAATTACAGAAATATAAGCATGTATTTATGTATTTACATATCAGGATGTTCAGAACACCAGAATCAACAGAGTAGGAGAGACTCATAAAAAGAAGAGCCAGGAAAAGATTGTCTTAGTGAAAGAAAAATTTGTCCGGGGCTCTTTGGAGAATATCAAAGTAGTCAGGTGAAGGAGTGGATGTGTCATGCCCTAATCAATATAAACCAGTCCTTACAAACCAGCACTCATTCAGTTCCTCAGTCCCAGTTACCCACTTACTGATTATGACACTCAACTTAATCAAGCCTGCTGCCTGCATCTTATTTCCTGTTGTTAGCTCTTTGTGAATAACATAATTTTGATATTTTCAGTTTGTTACTTGTGCCGCATTTTTGATTACGGAGTATGATGAATGAGATATTTAGGTGCACTTAGAACTTAAAGCACAATAAGGCCAGTATTATTATTATTATATTATTATGACAATATATGTATACAGGTACTTACTCTAGGCCCAACTTCACCAGGGGGTCCAGGATCACCTGGGAAACCAACAGGACCCTTATAAAAACAAACAAAACAAACAAACAAAAAACAGGGTCAAAAAAAGTAATCACAGAATTATGCAAGAGCTTATTTTGTGTGTAAGAGTTCTTATTTTACATACAGGATTTCCTTTTGGTCCATCATCTCCAGGTGGGCCCTTTCCACCAGGAGGACCAGGGGTACCTGGTTGTCCAGCCTCACCCTTCTCGCCACGTTCTCCTCTTGGGCCCTAACATCAGTCACACAACATACACAAAATCATGAACAGTATGAAAGAGAAGAAAAGAATTTCCATGTATTCCATGTGCTCATAATTCATTTGTTGAAAAGATGTGTAATTACAACTTATTCTCACCTTCTTTCCTGGCTCTCCACCAATACCAGGTGGTCCAGTTTCGCCAGGCTCTCCCTGTCAGTACATGTTAGAAATCAATAGGGCTTCTGAACCAGGCATACATCTTAAACTACATGATAACCAACAAATGTGCACAAAATGTTAACTTTTTTGTACTAACCTTCTCTCCAGGGGGACCAGGGTTACCCAAACCTCCAGGAGGCCCTTGAGGGCCCTATTGAACAAAAGGTATGTGTTTTGTATCTGGTGGAAATATACTTTACAACAGTAGTAAATAATCACTGCATTATTAAGTGTATAACTGTACTTAATATTTTACTTACATCAGCACCATTAGGACCAGCTGGACCACGTGGTCCAGGAGGGCCAGGAGGACCCTAACAAGTAAAACAAATAAGTGAATCAAAAACCAAAGGTATTTAATATTAAGTCCTGCTGGATCCTTGTAAATGTACTCAAATTTGAATTGAAAAATGTACTCAAATCTGAATTGTAAATGGTAAATGTACATAACTTGTACATAGTACATAGCTTGGAATGTGCAGATGGATTTTTGTTTTTAATTATGGCCACACATTAGTGTGGCAAATTAGTGGCAAAATTTCCAAGCAGGACTCACCAATGGTCCAACATCTCCAGTCTCACCCTTTTCCCCAGCGGGGCCTGGCAATCCCTATAGTAAAATGTAATTAAAAAATAAAAATGTTCATACCACTATTTTGTGAAAATCTCCTCTGCTGAATGGTAATGGTTTTGACTTTTGATTTTGGTACCTGTAGACCAATTGGCCCTGGAGGCCCAGGAAAACCCCTTGTTCCTTCGTCTCCTTTGGCACCAAACGGGCCCTGCTGACCTCTGGCACCTGTTTCACCATCAGCACCCTGACAACACAAAGATAAAGGAATGCAGGCTTCATTATCATGCAGAAGCTTTTCACAATATATTCTATATCATTCATGTTTGAATATTAATTTGATATATTTAATACTTACAGGTGTACCAGGCTGTCCAACAGGACCCATTGGCCCAGGTGGACCAGGAGGACCCTGCAAATAAACATTGATGTCATTACAGTACATTTCAACTGCAACATATTGTGTGAAAATGGACATTTCATTACGATCTTTTATCCTTTATTTATTATAATTGCAATATTTTTGAGCACATTCACTTACTTGCTCTCCCTTGGCTCCCTTTGCCCCCTTTTGCCCATGTTCTCCAACTTCACCCTGTTAGTTATAGGAAACATAATCACAAATTTTGTCTTGAGCAAAAAAAAAAAGTGAAACCAGTGACAACATCTACCCCAATTAGGGAAATATTTATCCCAGTTTGCTCACTATAAAAAAGTACACTCTCGTCCAGCTGTTAACTAGATGCTATAGGAATAATATAATTTGCTTGCTAGTATCCAACATGGTTATTCAATAATACATAAATTGTGATTAGTTTAAAGCAGATATCTGAATAAAGCAATAATTTTATTGATATACACAACTACTATGTTTAAAGATGTGCATATGAATACTTTTTAGGTGGTTTGTTATAAATGCTAATATTTCGTATAAATGGTGCTGTGTATATATGATGAGATCACCAACCTTATCACCATCTTCTCCTGGAACACCTGGGGCTCCAGCAGGTCCTGGAAGACCCACAGGGCCTTGAATGCCATCACGACCAGGTGGACCAACAGGGCCTTTCTCTCCCTGTGAATCAGGTGAATTTTGTGTCACTGGCAGACTTGGTTCTTAGTTTAATATTATTTTAATATTACAGATATAGTAAAACTGAAATGAATACACACAGGCACTCCTTTCTCTCCTGCAGCTCCAGGGGGTCCCTGAGGACCTGGCCTTCCAGGTGGGCCTATGGGGCCAGCAGTGCCTGCAGGGCCCCTCTCACCTGGTGATCCCTATATAACAGATTAGAGTTAGTTACTGAATGATAAAATATGAATTCATTTACTTACATCACTATTCATTTTTCTTAAATCATTAATTTACTTTTCAACACAGCAAGCCCTTATTTAAAAAAAAAAAAACTTACAGCAGGTCCAGGAGGTCCAGCAGGGCCTTCATTTCCTTTTAGTCCACCACTGCCCTGTTAGTGGTAGAGGAAGTACATACATTCTTCACTTGAGTAAAAGTAGATTTGTTTAGCATCTAAGAATCCACTTAAAATAAAGTATTGTATAAAGTGGATTACTTGCAAGAAAATATCAAAGTATCAGTAAGATGTTTCCACTTGAAGTTCACCCAGACTCCAGACAGTTTTTTTTAAGGTTTTTCATATTCAGTTTGTGATTAATGTTCTTACCGGAGTTCCTGGGAGTCCTCTCTCTCCAGGGAAGCCTCTCAAACCAGGAGGTCCATCTTTTCCAGGACCACCGGGGGGACCAGGGTCACCCTTTGTCCCCTCTTTACCAGAAGGGCCAGAAAGGCCCTGCTCACCTGGTGGTCCTGGAGGTCCAGGGTGACCACGCTCACCCATTTGGCCTGTCTCACCTGAAGGACCCTATAATTAAGAATATATATACATGTGTGTGTGTGTATAAAGAACAAAAAAGAGAAAAAAAACCCAAAACCAAAAGAAAGAAAATACATGAAAGAAATAAAGCTTACCTGAGGTCCAACAACTCCTGGTGGCCCAGGGGGCCCAGTCTTGCCTTGGAAACCCTGTGAATGAGTAAATGAATGAATGAATGAGTCCATCTTGGAACTGACCTCTAGGAGACAATTGGCAAAAATACTGTACTGACAGACAATGTTACTGTACTGACAGACAAATAGTATTAATCCACAAAATAATAGACAAAATAATATCCCCCTTATTGTCTGATACTTAAACAAAAGTTAAACAGAATACTCACAATAATATTCACCTTATTATGTGATAGTTACAAGTTAATACTCACAACTTCTCCTCTCTGTCCGGGATGTCCAGGTAGTCCATCTTTTCCTGGAGGGCCCTTTAAAGATCAGACAAAAAAATATTCAGTGATAAAAAAAAGTACCTCATAAAAAATTTACATAAGCTTAGTTATATCGAACAGTTAGTTGATGAGGAAATGCTTTCTCATACTGGAGGCCCCTTTGGTCCTGGGAATCCATTTGCTCCTTGGGGTCCAGGTAATCCCTGAAATAGTACATCCAAAAGCAAATATTTTAATAAGAGACCATTATTTGAGCTAGCTAGTCAGAACTGTGTTTAAAAACTAGTATATAAATGAACCTACCCTCTCGCCTGGAGGCCCAGAAGGCCCGTCACTACCTGATGAACCCTAAAATATAAAATCCATTCAGTGTGTAAGGTTAATATTGCAATATTTGGAGAATAATCTCTTAAAGTAATGTTTACCTTGGCACCAGGTTTTCCAGTAGACCCACGCGGCCCCCTCTGTCCTCTGGGCCCCTAGAGAGATGTGGTAGCATCATTATGCCCAGGAAGTAATAGCTGATCAGAACTAAAACAAGTTGGTCTAATCACACTGAACATAATAGTGTATTAGGGTAATAAGTAAAAACAAACAAACAAACAAAAATTACAAAATATATACAATGTAGCAACTACTATTAAAATGCATAATAAACAGGTATGGAACGGATAGGGAAGCAAGAAAAAGGAAGAGAAGAGAAGAGAAGAGAAGAGAAGAGAAGAGAAGAGAAGAATTGAAACAACATCATACTGTTGGTCCTCTTTGCCCTCTCGGCCCAGTTTTTCCAATTAGACCCTGTTGGGAAAAAGTATTTCAGTGGTGTTTCAGAACAAACATTCACATTCAGGGGTTGTTTGTTCAAATTCCAGCCCTGCATTGAGAGAGGGGGACAGTCCTAAATGTCCTAACACATTCTGATTGGAACAAAAAGGTAGCATGTTCTAAGTGTATGGTCAGAAATGTTAGATGATTTAGTTTGTTTTTAGCTTTGGAAGGGACGTATGAAGCCATTTCCTTGCCAGAATGGGAATTTGTCAGTGACTAAAATGGCAGAGCTGGAAAAATAATTAAATATATCAAGCTCATTTGGACTTTAGGTGTTCAAATTATTATGGTCATTCTGGGGAACTGCAGCACTGAACCTATATCTGGTCATTAAGTTATTAAGTGAACATTCAAGTTTTCAGGCAGAAAAATCCATCTTGTAGAAACCTTACCCTTGCACCCTTTTCTCCATTTGTACCAGGGAATCCTGGGAATCCAAGTGAACCCTGAAAACAATAAAAGTAACTATATCAGACATGTCCTTGAAAGATACAGACATTACTATAAAATTGATCTGAACACAGATAAAGCACCTTAGGCCCTTGTCTTCCAGGATAGCCAGGTAGCCCAGGTACTCCAAGTTTGCCCTAAAAATACACAAAATGGCTTTATTTTATTCAGTACATAATTTACATCAGTTAACACATCATGTATATATCATAACACATGCTCACACTCCTAACTACGCACAACACTGACAAATTGCTCCTTACTTAAATAAAGTCCAGTCCATAAAAAACTGTATAAGGATCGAGTACATTTGAATTGTGTTACAGATGCAGTAGTTTAGATTAAATGCACATAATTAAAAAAAATTCACCTTCTCTCCAATTTGGCCAATTGGGCCAATCTCACCAGGAGGACCAACACGACCTTTTGGACCCTCAGGACCATCCTCTCCTCTAGGCCCTGGTACTCCTACCTCTCCCTGTAGGCATGACCAAACAGAAATACCACAAACTAAAACTGTAATTTAAGATACTGAATTAGATTATGGGTTTGCTAAATTAAAGGGAGCAGTGGAGCAATCAATGCATGTTATGTGTATTGCAAAAGTCTTACCCTATCTCCTTTTGGACCAAAATCACCCTTGATTCCAAGGAAACCGTCTTCTCCCTACCAATGAAATACAGTAGAATTTACATATAACATCACTAAACTACATATACAAAATGACTAACTTCCTCCAGAAGTATTCCAGCAGTGAACAATGATAGCACCTGATGTGTATCTGCTGGGGATTCTTAACCAGAACTATTTTACTGTAGGATGGTTTTAAATGTAGCATGGCTTTAAATGCACCCAAAACTCCATCCAATACTGAAGAAATGACATATGGGGAGCAATAACATAACACTCACTTTTTCTCCTTTATGTCCTTTTATTCCACGGATACCTTGAACCCCCTAGGAGCATTATAATATATATAGTTAATATAACTGAGCATATAAGTAATAACAACATTCATATACAAACCAAATCAGTAAACATAATCTAGGCTGACAAAAGAATTAAGACAAAGAATTAGAGTTCTCATTAGAATTAGGCAGAGTTGTCATTAGATGCTCACCACTCAACACTACTATTAATAACATAGTCGAAAAGGCAATCTGCGGTATTATCATAATTCAAAAGGCAATCCATGGTATTATCATAATTCATTTTTTTCTTTAGTCTTATTTTTTACATTCTACACATGATTTTATATTTAACCTCAGTTAAGTATATTTCTTCTAGTATATAGTTATTTTGTAAATCCAGGTATCCAGGTTTAGGCGGACACCCAGTCCGCTAGCCACGCCCACCAATTCGACATTACCGAGATCCCAATCGCCTGTGTATTGAGCGCACCTGGTGCTCATCATCCCAATGACTATTTAAAGGCACTAAACAGCACATTCCTAGAGGTCTCACCAAAAACAAGCCTCTAAAGGCACAACACTGACATATCAGTGCTGTGCATTAGCCTCGCTTGACTGACTGCTATCAGCCTCTTTGTATTCACACGCTGCCTCAGTTCTTTCTCAAGCTGCTTTACTTACAGCCCTGCCGGTAAAACACGGACATTGCTTTGTTTGTACACTTGCTTGCTTTGCGTTGCATTTGTGTGTCTATTACGCCATTGGCAACCTCTCTGATTAATAAATTGCAAGTATGTTCCCAGTAGCATCTGCTTCTGCTCCCTCGGACCTGCCGTCACAGTATCCATCTAGAGGAGAGATGAATTATACCTTAACTCCACGAGGGCCAGGGTAGCCAATAGAGCCTTGAGGACCACCAGGCCCCTGTGTAAGAATAGTGACAAAACATTGTTATTAGCTCTTTACAGATAATGAGCATACACCTGATTAACTGGGATTATTAAACCTATGAATGGGAAATTCCTGAGAAAATCGAACAACCAACAGAACTGTTTATTGTATGACATACTGATGATTATTTGACCCATCAAGTGCTATGTTTACATGTGCTATAATATTACATAGACTATGTCTATACCTCCAGGTATGAAGTCACTGACACATTTAATTCTAGTGTAATTCCTGGCAGAATATGTTGTAGTGTAATTCTTAGTCATATACTTCACTTAGTCTTTTAATTGCTATTATGATGAGAGAAGTGCAAACCTCAGGTGGGCTTTTTTTTTAATGAAATATAGATTGGTTGGTTTTATGTTCTGCATGTGTTTTCTTTGCTTACTCTTATTTCATTTAAGAAATGAACTTATTGTTTTGGGTTTTGCTCAGAAGGGTGATATTTAATTAGCTTGGTTATTAGATGGTATCTTGGTAATTAGATGGTAATTAATTAACTTTTCAGTCTGATCCAATGTTAAGAAACATAAAGGGCATCACTCAGTAATTATCTGGCAGCACATAAACATGTGGGTTTTGTGCCTACACCAAATACTAGTCTAGATCAAGATGTTCCATTTACCAGGCATGGAAAGGATCTTGCGATACAATACTCTACATATTAGGGGCTCTGCTTCATTGTCACGTTTCGTCGGGCAGCCAGCCCGCAGGCCACGCCCACCAATTGCCAGTGGATTGAGCGTACCTGGCGCTCATCACCAAGCAGACTATGTAAGCACACCGCACAGCACGGTTAGTGCTGTACATTGATTCGGACTGTGTTTAGTGCCTTTGTCTGATGTTTCTACACGTTGTCGCCAGTTCGTGTGCTAGCCGTCCTCAGATGGCTGGCCGGACTGATCACCCAGCCTCTGTTTAATGTACCCGCTGTCGACAGTTCATGTGGGCACCGGCTGCACCATCTGAGGATTTACCCGGCCTCTGTTGATACACGCTGCTTCCGGTTTGTGTGCGCTAGCAGCACCATTGGAACTGTTCTCACAGCTTCTGTTTCAGGAAGGCACTTCCAGTTCGTGTGCACAACCAGCACCCCTACAGCCTGGCCGGGAATGCCAGAGATGGACTGTCGGATTGGCTTGGCTTGCCGAACTGTTCATGCAGCCCCTGTGGATTCACGCTGTCGCCAGTTCGTGTGTGCGCCGCGATTACACGGTCTCATCGGTACACCCGGAGAGAAGCGGCTATGTTGTGGGTGTTTCACCTATGTGTCTATTGACTGCTGTTTATGCCACTGGCAACCCTGTTTTAATAAACTTTCCAGTTAATTTCCAGTGGCGTCTGTGCCTGCTTCCCCTACGTCGCCGTCACATTCATAGACGATTCACAGAGAAATACCTTTTCATACATTTAGGAGTAAAATGTATTAAATCAATTAGTGATTCATTGAAAAACACAGAACCACTGTTTCAGTGGTACCACTACTAATTACACAATGCTTTGTTCTAAAATATATGTTAAATATTTTTAAATAGGCATATCTGATTTAAATAGGCATACCTGATTTCCTTTGGTCCCTGGTGGACCTTCTTTTCCTGGGTGACCCTATAATTAAAGAGCCGTATAAATTATTAACATTTTGTTAAGACACTCAGTGGCCTTTTCCACCAATGAGGAACCGGAATCATTCTGGTTCGCACACTGTTCTCACTTCTTGCTTTTTTGCACCAATTTTTTTGGAACCACGGACGCGTCATCAATGGAGGACAAATCTGCCACCGGTTCGTCATACAGTTTTTCTTTTCTTGACACACCTCCACATGTGGTTATGGTTCACACCGAAGAACCTACTATTCCTTGGTTGCAGCTGGGACCTAAACAAACCTTTAGGCTTCTGGAACCTATATATTTTGGTGTAAACGCATGAAACAGTTCCATATTAGGTTCGCACACTTGAATGGCTCTGTTTCCTTACTGGTGGAAAAGAGTAATCAGGGATCTAGGACAGTGGTCTAGCAGATGTTTTGACAATTAAACATAGCTAAACAAAATGTAAGGATGTAAGGGTGAAAAAATGGTTAGTAGAGAGGTGATGAAGCCAAGCTCTTACAGGTGGCCCATCAGCTCCAGGCATGCCTGGTAGACCTGGTTTTCCTGTGGGTCCCTGAGGAAAAACCACACAACACAGCAAAATCATCTTCAGTCAAAATCATCTTCAGTTAAAACCGACTATTGCATATCATCTGTAATCATTTTCAGACAAATGAATTTAAAAATATAAAATGGAACTAAAGTTCCACTGCATTTTGTTGCCTTGTACTTGTACATATGTAAGGTTGAATGTAATTTAATCTAATCTAATCTAAAGATCATTTCAGCATTTGAATGTTATTGGTAACATGGAGCATGTAAAATTTAAATGTAACTTTCACATGAGCACCAGATACTTGTGTCCACACTAGAAACATTTATTCCTGTGTGCCCCATAAACTTGTAACAAGCACATACAAGAATTTTAAATCTAATATTATGATTTCCTGTCTCCTACTTCTAAAGAACTCATAGAGAGATTTAACCTCTGTTTGTATATGTAGATATGTATATGCAGATATGTAGTTTGTATATGCCAGTGCACAAAGCTGACTATTAAGCAGGGTAGGGTTGTGCATAGTGCGCAGTATATTGAGCTAGTTTCTGGTACACAGGAAAGCTTCAAGTTTTATTTTTAAATAGTCCCTATAGCAAACTGTAACCACAATAAACTTTCTTTCTAAGCCTGAAATGAATGGGGTAAAATATATAGAATCTGTGCAGTCACATTCTGAGGATGATAATTTTATCTTAAAAAATATCACCTTCTCTCCTGGAGGACCAATAGCACCCTGAGGACCAGGCATTCCCTGTAAAACACACAAAAAAATCATTTTCAAACAGAACTCTTTTCTTGAAAACCAAGTGACTGAAGAAGGAATTATTTTGATAAATTTTAACTTTTTTTCGTTCCAAGCTACAGTAGGTTAACATTATAGTACTACCCCCTTTTTACAGCATACAAAAATACAGAACAATTTTTTTCAGGAAGCAAAACCATTGTTGACCAGTGATATGTTAATTATGTTCATATTAATTTGATGTGATATTACTCACCTGTGTGCCTGGAGCCCCCTGCTGGCCTGGAGGGCCTGGTTCTCCTTGGGGTCCCTTTACAAAAAAAAACAAATGCGAAGAATAGGGCATTACACAATTGTGGCAATTGATAGCCCCATTCTTTTTGCCATTCTTGTTTTAATAACATCCTTAATAACATATTTACTAACCATGTTTCCTTTTGGACCATGGGGCCCATCACTGCCACGCACACCCTTAAAAAAGATCAAAGAAGTTAAATCAAATATCAAAACCCCAAGATATTTCTCTATGAAATACATTCTATGCAAATTCTATACAACATGAAAGATCCATGGGCCAACAGTTTAAATGTTAAATGTATTTTGTTACCAAAGAACTCTGTGATTTATATGTACATAAAAACACAAAAACACTAACAAAGGTTTGACATGGAAAGAAAAGTCTGTACAATACCCTCCAGAATTACTGACAGCCTGTCACGTCTAGCCAGCCATCCAACTCTCCGGCCACGCCCACCATCTAGCGTTACCTAGATCCCAACCACAGGCCACGCCTACCAATGGGCCGTTGCCTAGATCCCAATCGCCAGAGTATTGAGCGCACCTGGCGCTCATCGCCACCACTGACTATTTAAAGACATCGCACTGTTCAGACAGTGCTGTACATTGGCCCAACTTGAGGAACTGCTCTCAGCCTCTGTGTGTTGCCACGCTGCCACAGTTTGTATCTCAGGTCTTGTGTTTACAGCCTTGCCGGTAAACCCAGTCTTCACGTTGTGTATTGTTTATCTGCATTGCTTGCTCTTTTGTGTTTTGTATGCCACTGGCAACCTCACTGCTTAATAAAACCGCCAGTATGTTTCCAGTTGCGTCTGCCTCTGCTCCCTCCGACCAGCCGTCACACAGCCATGATAAAGTTTAGCAAAAAAAGGTTCAGCAAAAAGGTGGTTCAGAAGTGAAGACTTCAGCATTTAAAAATTTAACTTTCCAAAAAATTTTTTAAGGATTTTTTAAACGTGTATTGCATTTGCACTCCTAAAAAGTCTTCATAATCATTTACTAATTTTACAAAACTTTGGCTGTAATATGACATAAGATGAAAAATGCATAATAATAAAGATGGTTCAAATGACAAAAATTTCTCTGGATTGGGGATTAGCAATCTGAGCATCATGAAGGTTGGTTACATCTTGGGCTCATGGTTGCTTCTTGAAGTCTCCAGAACTACAATCAGATGCCACCACTATGCCAGCAAACTATTTGGTTCTATGGACAAAGGTCAAACTTTTGCCATATTCTGGCCACTTTTACAGGTGGTGGGTCATTGATGCTGTATGGCTTTTTTGTCAAACATCTGGCCATTTTATTAATGTACACAGCTCATAAACTTCTTTCAATATCAGAATATTTTAAATTGAAGCATATTTCCATATCTAATTCCATGATCACTGAATTATGCTTTTGCCCAGGCCAGCCCAGCTGCCTCACATATACTCCTTTAAAAACCTGTGGAGTAAAATGAAGAGGAGACTCCAAAAGGGAGGATCTAGAACTTTGCACAATGTAGAGATTTATATTTAAATGCTGCCTCAATTTTTTGGATGTGGTTTCAGATACCATGTTCTGTGCCTTTCAAACTTTTCAGTAATTCTAGGAGACTTTGTGCTAAGGGAAGGTGTGCAGAGTACTATGTTTGTTAATATAAGAAATGTTTTTTTCAGAATAAAAATTATTTTAAGTATAAAAAATGATAAAGAGTAGACTGAATTTTATTTAGTATGTTTTACTCATACTACTGGCACTACTTAATCATGCTACTGGCACATCATAATATTAATGTTATATTAAAATATTTATTTACAAAGCATCTATTTACAGGTAGAACAGTGCCTTTTAAATTGTAACTAAACAGCCACAACTGTGACGGCGGGGTTGAGGGAGTGGAAGACGACGCTACTAGTAACATGACGTCTGTTTTATTTAGATCAGGGTTGCCAGTGGCGTAGAGATCACTCAAACAAGGAGTCAAAACACTCAAACAATAAATATACCTCACCAGGTATTTACCAAAACTGGCTATGCCGAGTGGCTTGCAAATAGACTGAAGACAGCGTGACAACAGCAGCTGCGAACACAGTCAGACAGGCTATGCTAATGTACAGCACCGAATGTGCTGTGCAGCACTGTTAAGTAGTGTGTGGTGGAATTGAAAACAGATGTAGTCAATACGCCAGCGATTGAGAACGTGGCAATTGTTGTGACGCTGGTGTGGTGGGCGTGGTCTGCGGGCTGGGTGCCCGGCGCGATGTGACAACAACAAGCCACAACAACATAAAACATCTTTGTACTGAATACTCACTGGAGGTCCAGGAATTCCAGGTGGACCTTTAGGCCCCAATAAACCACGAGGCCCCTAGAAGAAGAAGAAAAAAACAATTAGTCAATGTTCATAATACACATTAAAGACTAGTCACTTAATCCCAGGATTCACAATGTGAGAAAAATAAAAAAATTTGCCCAGCAAAGAGTCTCTCACAGAGACATAATATGACTAATTAGCATTACATTAGAAAATGTATTTATCCAAAAAAATATAAAGTTTTAATCTAGAGTTATTTTATATCAACATTTTGGCAGACTTGAACACTCACTGGTTCACCTGGAAGACCCCTGGGTCCAACATCTCCATCATCTCCCTGGAAATGGCAGAGGTAGGTAATAACATAAAAAAACACTTGAAAAGGAAAGCACACCTCACTTACTCAAGGACTATTTGAAACATATTACATAAAATGCAACATTCATTCACTCACAATCAAATTCAGGGACACATTTACCAGAGCCTACCCAAGACAAGATACAGAGTACAGACCAACCCCAGACACAGTGCCATGATACAGAGTACAGACCAACCCCAGACACAGTGCCATGATACAGAGTACAGACCAACCCCAGACACAGTGCCATGATACAGAGTACAGACCAACCCCAGACACAGTGCCATGATACAGAGTACAGACCAACCCCAGACACAGTGCCATGATACAGAGTACAGACCAACCCCAGACACAGTGCCATGAT
>JAOYMR010000004.1:5479240-5494800 GCA_025802075.1 Tenebrosternarchus preto | reverse complement strand
TTTTTTTTTTTCTATTTTTTTTTTTTTTACTTATATTTAATATTTTTTTTAAAAAAAAAAAAAAAAAAAAAAAAAAAAAAAAAGATTCCAGGTTGATATACTTTGGTTATTTTGTAAAACACTGTTCTAATGGCATGGTGTACCCCTTACAAAAAATCCTTCAAATGTTGATCAATGTAGATTACATTCACTGAGCTATTGCATTACACACGTCATAATCACAAACTAGAGTAAATGCATGACGTGCATCAACATCTCAGATTACCAGATTACTCAATGACTGGCAGCCTCAGGCTCTGCACCTTCATATGCAGGGGATTAACTGAAGGCTTGATTAAATAACTGAGTCTTAAGCCTAGATTTAAAGATTGGATTCCCTGGAGTTGCCAGTGGCGAGAGGCATCAGGCAGGAATGGGCCTACTCATAGCTTTCCAATAGATCAGGTCGGGCACTGAATGGCAGTTCGGAGAACCTTGCCTTCTTGGAGTCCTTGGAGGAGGTATTAGAGAGTCCGTAGGGTTGCAAAGAGGTAGAAAATTTCAGATAAATTTCCAATAAATTACTGGTTACTTTCCATGGGAAATTCACCTCAGGAACTTTGGAAATATTCCAAAATGTAAGCTTTCCATGGAAACTTTGGGAACTTTGGGAATTTTTTTAAATTAATAGGAAATATTGGAAATATTAATGTAAAGGAACTACATCACTTTCTTCAAATGTACCATTTTTTTGTCAATAGCAGACATGAATACAACAAATAATAACAAATACAAATAATGGCAGCAGTTTTATTTTCTAAAATAAACAGGAGCGAATGCAGCAACTTAAAGGCACCAATAAACAGAAAAGCAAGCAATAAGTGTTAACTCAGCAGTCACATAGTTGAAAGCACACAGCAGGCTTCTCTTGTCTTTGCAGTGAAAAGTGGCAGGACCTCTGGGCTTAAATGCGTTTGTGAGCTTGTCAGTGGAATATCTCTGGATCTTGGATCTCTCACAAGTGAGAGAAAGATGGAGCGAGAGGTTGACGGATGGATTGGTCTGCAGTGCTGCGGACCCTGTACAGGTCTCTAATGAAGAGGGAGTTGAGCCAAAAGACAAAGCTCTCAATTTACCGGTCAATCTACGTTCCAACCCTAAACTATGATCATGAGGTCTGGGTAGTGATCGAATGAACAAGCTTATGGATGCAAGTGGCAGAAATGAGCTCTCTCAACAGGGTGGCCGTACTCTCCCTTAGAGATATGGTGAGGAGGTAACTCTAGCAATCTGGGAGTAGAGCCGCTGCTCCTCCACATTGAGAGAAGCCAGCTGACGTGGTTTGGGCATCTAGTCCGGATGCCCCCTCGATGCCTCCCTAGGGTGTTCCAGGTATGTCCAACATGCAGGAGACCCCAGGGAAGACCCCAAAAATGTTGGAGGGATTAGATCTCTCTACCTTGGTATCCCCCGGAAGCTGGAGGAGGTGGCGGAGGCGAGGGAGGCCTGGGTCTCTTTGCTTAGGCTGCTGCCCCGTGATCCAGATAACTTGTGGAAGATGGACATATAATTCTTTATAATACTGTTTTCATTTTGAAGAATGTGGAAGAGCAGTTCCAGTACAATTCATGAATTCAGTAACAAATCCAATAAAGACATTTCCATTTCAGTACACACCAAGATTACTTTTGAACCCTACAAGGATCTGTTCTAGTGCCTCTGCTTTTTACTTTATATTTGCTCCCTCTAGTTTAAATTATTTGTAAACAGTGTTAGTTTGCACTGCTTAGATCAAAAGACTTTTTATTACCTCAAATAAGGAAATATTTTCCTATAAGGTTCCCACACTATAGATTATCCTTCCTGCCAACATTTGAGACAATCTCAGTATTTAAGGATAGGCTGAATACCCATTTGTATAGTCAGGCATCTCTCATCTTAGATCAAGGTGTAGATCTGGGGGTTCATGGGCCTTGAGAGTTAGGGTAAGCTGACATGATGCGGTCACTTCACCCTTTTTTGTAGTTTCTAGTTCTAGTTTGTGGACCGAAAAAGGTGAAGTCTATCCTTGCCACTATCTCCAATGGCTTGCTCACTGGGTGCTTGGGCTCAGACATCTGTAAAGCTGCTTTGCTACAATGGCTGTTGTAAAAAGCACTATAAAAATACATTTGACTTGATTTGACTGTAATCAATCTGCACCAGTCTTCACAAAATATGAAACTTGTCCCCTGGCAGCAATGGGTGTTAATACTATCATCCTGTTTCACACTGAACTCTTGAACTCATCGTGGTCTTAAGCAGAATTTAGGCAGACACACTAGTGTCTCTAACCTCAAATTAGGTAGAAGGCTTCTTCACAATGAGGAAACTATGTTCAGATCTCATTTTGTCAATATTAAAAAAGTAACAAATCTTAAAACATGCTCCTCCAGAGTACTAAATGTAGCAATACACCACTAACCAAAGCCCAACAGCTGGACCAAAGCTGAAGGATCCCAGAAGTAATCTTTTTACTACAAAGACTGTATGAGATTAGCTTTCTCTGTATATATTCTCTGCAGTTAATTGAAATAGCCAAAATGGAACCATTTTTATCTGAAGCATCTCAAATCAATATAACAGAAGACATACTCAGAAAATAGACTGTATTGAAATACAAATAAATAAATTACAAGGAAAAGCCACATCAGACATAGAAACTTAAAGAACATGCTGCACAAGGTATTTTCTTCAGAAGAGTGGTTTATCAATATCAGATTTAAATGTTCCATTGTAATGCCAGCAGACCTGACTTATAATTTAGTAAAACCAAAAACTTAAGGAAAAAAAGAAAATCAAATCATAAATTTCCTTAAAACTTGGAAAACAAATTGGACTTGAAAGTAAGGAACAAGTGTTCAAAAAAAATTAAATAAATAAGACCTCTACCGTATTAATGTTTACTTGGACATGGAACACAAAAACGGGGTGGTCAGAGGGATCAGTTAAAGTACAGTCATTTCCAAAATTGCCAGAGTTAAAAATGGAAGGAAAATAGAATATAAAAATTTTAAAGTGTGAAAAGATTTTAAGTCAATCTTTGCACTTTAATACACCAATACTTATGACACAAAAAGATGTAAAGGATGGTCAGGCAACACAGAGAAGCTTTTTGTTTGTTTGAAACTGCAGGTTTCTCATTTTCTTTTAGTGGGTGTCACAAGGTTAAGAATTCTCTTTAATTGCATTTCAAGTTTAGGCAGCTTTTTCCTCAGTGAGCAAATGATTAAATTTAATGGTCCATTATTCTCCTAGTTAATGAGCTTCTCTTTGTGTAACGCCATTCAGAATGACTACTCGGAGAGAACTAAGCCTTTTATTTGGGGCTCAAAAAAATATTATTTGCTTTCATGTTTGCATCTCGTGTTTCCACATGCCGCATTCTTCAAGTTTAGTTACCAACTGCCGTTTTGACAAAGTAAACAGATGTGTGTTGAGACAGATACCTGCTTTTTCTAGGTGAGAACTGAAGTCTACACTGAAAATTTCAGTATGGTTTCAAACACTTAGACAAGTACTTGAAAAAATGAAAACATGAAAAAAATGCAGCAGAGGCATACCCACATGAAAAAATGCAGCAAAGGCATAGCAGAAAGAACCAGTTGAGTCTTAATTTTGATCATTTTTCTGCATTGAGTAAGACCGTTTACTTTGTACAGGTCTTAAAAAAAGACAAGAAAGAAAGAACCCAAAAACACCTACAGCCAGTCATAGTCACATGCAAGTTCATGGTGTCTTTAATTAATTAGCAATGACCAACTGAAGTACTTTGCAACCAAGTAACAAGAAATGAAACCCACTGCACTAAATTTTTTTAGCCTAGTTAAACAGCTCTCCTCAGTCAAAACTCCTGTGTGCATTTTTGTCTTTTCCATTCCACTGCACAAAAATGCTGACATTTTTGCAATCATGCATCACGCACAAACTCGATATAGTGTAGTGTTGCTCCAATTACAAAAGAACCAACCACTTTTTCAGATGGAATACAGTGCACATATTCAAAAGTGCATGCCCACTTATCAGACAGCAAAGTGTCCATTAAATTATGGAGTGACCTTGTGCTGCATTACTCACACTCCCCACTAATAACTTGCAAACATTACAGTACCATATAGGTGGAAGAGGACAGTCCTAACACTGATAATGTAAACTGAAATACCTGCATTCATCAGACATGGAACGATGGTGCATTATAAACCTTTTGAAGCCAGGAGAACTCAAACAAGAAACAGAACAATCATTAAAATCCCCAAAATAAAGATTACAAAATTGTGACTGTAATAAAATTCATTTTGAATAATGACAGATTACCATAGAAGTTGCTGATGAACTACTGTTTGATCATCCATTTCTGAATATATAAACCCAGGAAAAATGACTTATGAAGAACACTGGTTTTACATGCGTAGTGTTCAAATCATATATTATACACCAGCTACAATACCTGAATTATGGGCTAAAAGTAATAGAAGATGAAATGACAGATTAGAGCATAATGAATCTTTGCTCTTCTAATGTATGGTTGCATATTAACCAGTGAGGGAGAGCATATCATGCTCCGTTTTGTTTGCATTGGTGTTGATAAAACATCTACACATTGTAATGTTTAGCACCAAAAAGCACAGAACCATTTGTCTAGATAATTTAAATTTATATTTGTTAACTACTTAAAAACAGTTAAGTTTGGTCTAGGTCTGTGCTCTCAAACTGACTGGATTAAAGAAAACAAGCACCTGATACATTTTCTTTTACATTAATTGAATGAAAAATTAAATACCTTGGGGAATGGGCAGTATCTATATAGATTGCCATTTTTTCACAGCTGGGACATATGAATGTCTGCTCTCTTCCACATATATTTATGGTTGGTGAGCAAGAAAATGATGCAGGACGGTCTGGTCCCTTGCATGCATTCAACCTCTTTACAAACAGATGCATAGATAGATAGATAGAGATGGATGCTGGTTTAGTCTCCTCAGCTGTATAAAGTAACTATGAAAAAAAATCCATATCAAATACTTCACCAGGCATCCCTAAAATAAATCACTGCATAATCATATTTTTTAAGGTGAACAACAAGGTTGAAAGGTTTTGGGTGGCTAATGTGTGAAAAGCAGAGGATCAATATAGATGGAATGTAAAAGCTAACATTTTTAAACATCTAAACCAAGACTTATCCAATATAGCCTGCTGTTCATACTTCATGTTGAACAAAAGGTCAGTACTTCAGCACTGATACACGTTTTTCAGCTCAAATGTTTAGCTGAGTGAAAAGAGAAGCTCGTCACACCTGGCACATGGAAAAAAAAGTGGTTGGATTTGCATACTTACACAAATGCACATATGCATGTGCGCACATATGCTACAAAGATTGCTTCTCTGGGGTCAAAAGTAGGGGTCTGGTGCTAAAAGTTCTATTTTAAGAACTTGGCAGGTTTCTAAGCACTGGACCACTTTACACATAAAAGGAGAATTATGTAACTATGAAGGTATGCAGACCTACTGAACGAACTTCTTACAGGATAAATCACACAAAAAACCCACAACAGTTCTTAAAAAATAAAGTCTGTGCCTTGAGGGCCTCCCCTGGACGTGAGCAAAAAAGCATGTCCAATGGGCTAAAATCATTCCACACACATTTGTTCATAAAAACCCTGACAATAGCATTTCATATGGATCAGGCAGAGGACACCCTGAATTTCAATGCTGGAACTATAGATTGGTATTTAAAGTATTTAATAATTATGAACCGAAGCCCTAGCACAGCACTTTACCTAAATTCTACAATGCTACTGCAACCAATAAACTAATATTGCAAAGAGGTGGGGCCATAGGGGTGTAGCATTAAGTTCAGCTGGTGAAATTTCATGCACTGGTCATAACAGTTGTGCATTGAACCAATTAGTTGTTTTAACTGCAGTGATGGACATTTTTCATCTGCATGTTTAACAGAAAAAAAGACAACATAGAAACACTACTTAGGGGCAAAAAGTAAAGATTAAGACTACAACTAAAGCCTACATTAGGATAAATTGTAGGCTTTAGGACAAAGCCTTAGGATAAAGGATAAGTTGTAGGCAATTAGGATTAATTGTAGACCCCCCCCCCCTCCCCCCGTGTAAAATCTCTGGAAAATGTGCAGGGTTTACGTTTTCTTCATTTTCTGACAGCTTAAAGTTTATTTGAGGATGTACCGGCATATGAGAAAGAGGGGTTTTATAAAGGGTGACAGCAAAGGAGGATGTGAGAAAGAGATTTAAGTAGCAGACACAGTGAAGCCCCAGTGTCCAGGGAGCCGGTAAACCCTGGTGCAAACCGAATTTAATTGGGTTGTGAGCAGACGAGATTAGGTCAGCTGATGGGGAGCCTCCAGCATCTCCATAAGGAAGGTGTCGATTGGAGTATCACCAATCAGCTTGAAGAAGAACAGGTGCTCCAGGCACTTTAAGCCAATAGAGCGCAGGGCTGGCAACCGGAGGAGCAGCTTGGCAAACCTAGGGGCAGAAGCACAGGAACAACTGGTATACACTGGTTGCACTCATAGTATGAGATAGAAACATATAGGCAATATGAAATAATCAAGTAGATACTGTTGCCCAAACAAACAAGCATATCAATCTTTAGACCAAGAAACCCTTTTAGATGGTCATAAGAGCACAGTGCAGAATGACGTGGATGTCAAGTATTTCACATTATTTTACCTCACAATTTTCAAGCCTCAGTACTGCTCCTTAGGTAAATGTTAAATATTACAGACTTTTGTTGTATATGGGTATTGGATTTATAAAATCTCTCCACTACTTATTGTGGCTGAATAGTGTAGTTAAATCACAGTAATGCAATTATTTACTTCAAAAAGACTTCAGTGAGAGGACAGAGGATTCATGAAGGAAAGAGGTACTTGGATGAAAGAGTACAGGATCTCTGCACTGAATTATACAACGTTACAGAGATGTTCATATCAGCTGGCCAGCAGACCTCTGTTATTACTGAAAACTCCAGCACAGGTATACAGGAAGATGAAAAGCAAGAAAGGGTGACAATTGGCGAAAGAAAAAGAAACTGGGCAGAGAATAGGCAGGGCAGGTGGACCAGACGACTTGGGTTGGAGGAGTGTTAATGATGATCTGAAAGGGATCAGCAGACAATAAACTGAAGAATGATTAAAGTTATTTAAGAATATAGGAAGGAAAGGTTTGATGGGTTGCAGAAAAAGGGACAAAGAACAGTGAAGTCAATATGACAAGTACACAGAGATTTAGGAGTTAAGGTCACTTGGAAAGCAGCAAAGGCAAGTAGAGGGGGAGGGAAGAGATGGTATGGTAATACCATCAATGCAGAAAGAGCTGAAGAGTAGGCCTGCGATGTGAAAGAGAGCAGAGGTCTTGAAAATAAAGAAGGAGAGTGTAAGAGGCCTTTTTTAGGAATACTTTTAATTATGGGGAGTGAGGTTTCAAGATGTGGTGCATTGTGCAAAGGCAGGTTCTGTACTAGTGCCTAATGGAGGCCTATATCGGGTGTACAAAAATGCACCCGAGGCCTTTTTAGAGAAGATGATGGTCATAGTTTAGAAGGAGATCACCACAAAAGACTGGAGAGCAGCAGGGATATTCTTAATCAAAAATAGAAAGATACTGTGGGTATAGAAAAGTTAATGTGGAGGGTAATAACTTTATCTATACTTTAGAACAAAAAATAAATCTAAAGAAGCAGAATATCACCTTGTACGAGTTTTTGGTTATGGATGTGACTTATGACATCCTTCCAACCCTGCAAAACCTTGGACAGTGGTAAGGTGAAGATCCTAGTCGAAAATTGTGTGGTGGTGGTTGGCACACTTGTCATAGGACCAAAGTACATTGAGACAATCAAAGGCTTTATGTATTAGCATGTTTATGGTATAGAGAACCAGTATTATGGAAATCTGTCGCAATTAATGGATTAATCAGCCTTCTTTTCTAATTTTATTTGATGGGTTAATCAGCCTTCTCTTGTAATTGTATTTGATGCTCTTTTGGTGCTTTTCTGAAAAGTTTAAACTTCTCAAATGCATCACCCAATTTAGTAACTTTCTTGTCATCTGTTAAAAAGCAGACTCTAAAACTCTAAGTTCAGTTTCTTGTGCATCAGGAAAGTAACCAAATACATTTTGCATGAATGAATAATACCAGAAGCGATGTCTAGAAGCAATAAGGACTCAGCAAAGTGAACAGACATACTGTCCAACATTGAATATCACATTTTAGTTTGCCTAAGGTTAGGTTGGCTATGGCAGTCTAGTACAGTACTGTATTGCATCACATCGTATTCCATCTACTACTGAATTCTGGTTTGTGTTCGCCGCATACATATTTTTGATGAAGGGGTGCAACTTTGAACTAGGGTTGATGTTAAGAACTACATATTCATATGCATTTTGCTGAAATAGTGAGCAATATTATTATAAATAATACTGCAACTCGAAAGTAAAAAAATAATTTACATGATGAAAGATTATATATTTGAACAGAAAGAAACACTCTTGGTGCACATGTTGAAGGAGTGGGGAGGCAATAGTGGCCTCCTTTACCAATATTACCATGCCTTGCAAAATAAAATAAAATCACGGTGGTGGGATACATTTTTCCAGAAGCATTATAACCTGACAGGATGAGATCACATGCATTCTGTACCTGCCCTGCTGGTCAGGATATCTCTGTTTACAATAAGCCTCCAACGATGCATAGACTTTCTCCCTTAGCAACTCTACTTCACTGGGGTTTGACAACCCTTTTGCATCTGTGAAACACAAAATCAACTGAATTATGGTAACCATGCCCATTCCTCAAAACAAACAAACAAAAAAAAACACCTTATTTGACACAAAGATAAATTACTTTGTTCATGAAGCAAACAAAAATAAATAATACATTCTGAATTGCAGTAGGTACCTGGGTTGAATAGGATAATGGCTCTCAGACAGCCCAATTCAGTCTTATCCATCTGCATATCCCTCATCTTACTCACTAGTTCAGTCAGCACCCTGCATCAACATCAGAAAATGAAAGAAAGGGAAAAAGGCAGAAAATTTATGAAAAGAAAAATGAAAATGATATAAAATGATGAAGCATAAAAAAGAAGCAAGGGAAGAAAAGTTTCATCTCTACTTTCAACTTCAGCTTAACATTGGCACCACAGCACACATACATGTTCAGAAAGGGGCAAATAATTATTCTCCGTAATTATATTTTAGTGAACATGCACTAGAACACCACAAATCCTAAATCAGAAGGCTTTTACACAAAGTAGGCAGATTATTAGGCTGTCTTGGGAAGATCATGTTTAAAAACATAGTTCCACAAAGGTCACAAAAAAAAAACCCAGTACAGATAAAGTGCTGTGCCTAGTATATTAATTACATGTAAGGATAAGATACTTCACATACCCACGAAGCCTACTATTTTATGTCCCACAAAGATCATCTGAATGGCAATCTCTAGCAAATAAGCCTGTATGAGTTTGTTTGGCATGTTTTTGGTTTTTTGTTGTTGTTGTTTTTTTTGGAGTATTTGTGATGTCAGGTGTGGCATCATTACCTGTCAAAAATGGCCCCAACCTCTGCATTGTGCGCACTCTCCCTGTGTATTCAATCACAATGTGTTATTACAATGTCAATACACAGATATTACATTGTTAATATTTCCTCCTTTTAAAGGTTTTGACTCCGCCTGCACCATGGGGGTCCGAGGGGCCCATTCAAGGAGTAACAAGCTACAGGCTCTTGTTCAGAGAGACTCAGCCTGATGTGATTTTGTGTTAAGCCACATACACTGGTAATAAAGCTTGAAATGACAGATGTCAGATAAAGACTGAAAAATATGCCACAAAAAGCATTTCTGAACATGAACCAGCTGGAAATTAAGCCAACTAATACAAACAAGAAAATATGACTACAAATGTTAGAAATAACCTTAAAAAATGTAAGTTTTTAGCATGAACACAATGCAATGTAAAGGGCTACCAATATTCACATAATTCATTACTCAGAACTGTAACAGCAATAAAGCATTGCAGGTTAGTCTTATGCAATCAGAGCAAATGTACAAACAATCATCCAATAGCCAATTAAAGTTCACAAGAAAGCAGACATGTAGTAACAATGCTGGTAATGGACAGAAATGCATAAAATCTGATCAACTACACTATTTAATATGATTAATCTTGTTTTTTTTAAAGGAAAGAATGACTCCTTTCTTGACAAAATGAATGAATTAGAGAAATGGGTATGAGATGGGTATGAGAAAACTAAACATTATAGCATACTGAAGCAGGGAAATTTCAAATGAAGTGAATTTGAAACAACAGCCTGCAACCAGTTATTCCAAGATTCATCCTAGTACCAAGCATAAAACTATGGAGTCAAAATGTGTTTAAATACAACTTCATGATAACAATGTAATTGCTGTGTAATTAACAGCGAATTAACACAGTGATCAGAAAGGATCAAAGAAGGTGTGTCTCTGTTTATGAATTAACACAGTGATCAGATAGGATCATGGAAGATGTCTGTGCCTCTCTCTGTATATGAATTTAATTACTGCTGATTAAGGTGTCTGACTGATAAAGGAAGAGCATGTAAGCAAACAACATCGAACCACTGTCAGAAGCAGAAAGACTGATATAAAGTACTGCTGTAGTCAAGACCATTAGACCACTAGATCATTAGTCTTGATCAAGACCGAAACACATTGGGTCCAAATAAAGGCCAAGACTTTGTAGTAATCATGTTTGAGTCAAGACTGAGACCAGTACAATGAATACTGAGTCAAGTACAATTATTGTGAGTCAAGAACAAAACTCTGTAGTACCCAAGTCTATGTAGTACCTAAGTGTATGTCAATCCTGATACCAGGTGAGAGAGACCATAAGACAAAGACCAAAATTTTTTTGAATGAAAAGATAAAAAAAAAAAGTTCATTTCATATTCTATATAGGATGCCTCATACTAAAACATGATTTATATGATAAGTTTATTATGTAAAAAGTACATTAAAGTATATGTAGTCTATATTAAATATATTAATTTACTGACATTTATCAGTCCCTACTAAGTTGACTATTGCATACATATATGTCACATACATGCAGTATATAAAGTCAACTAAATAAAGCAAAATGGTTAAAATTTTTTTTTTTTTTTTTTTTACATGTTTCACTTCAGATTATTAAAAGTTTTTCATGGGTATTAAGGGATCATCTAATTGTTAGACCCTGCACACTGCTGACAAAATAATACAAATACAACCTGACTCACAAATAGCCTATAGAATTAATTTGGCAGCATTATCAACTATTTTAAAATGAGCTAACTTACTATGCTAACTATGTGTACAACACATACAGGTTTAAAAATGTGTTTCTCAACAGATCCAACAAAGGCTGTGTGTACGTGTACAGGGTGGGCCATTTATATGAATACACCTTAATAAAATGGGAATGGTTGATGATATTAACTTCCTGTTTGTGGCACATTAGTATATGGGAGGGGGGAAATTTTTCAAGATGGGTGGTGACCATGGTGGCCATTTTGAAGTCGGACATTTTGGATCCAACTTTTGTTTTTTCCATAGGAAGAGGGTCATGTGACATCAAACTTATTGGGAATTTCACAAGAAAAACAATGCTGTGCTTGGTTTTAATGTAACTTTATTCTTTCATTAGAAAAACTTTTGTTTTTTTCCCATTGAAAAAACAAAAGTTGGATCCAAAATGTCCGACTTCAAGATGGCCGCCATGGTCACCACCCATCTTGAAAAGTTTGCCCCCTCCCATATACTAATGTGCCACAAACAAGAAGTTAATATCACCAACCATTCCCATTTTATTATGGTGTACCCATGTAAATGGCCCACCCTGTATATGCATACACATATCTGTTATACAGCCCTTTATATTTTATATATAAACAGCTGTACCTCTTTACACATTTTATAGACATACCCAGATCAACAGGGTGGCTATGTAAGGCCAGTCCAACTTGGGGCCCATTCTACCTGGGACATGACCACCTGTTTAAGAGCATTCAGGATATGTGCTGGTGCCGATGGATTATCCAGCATGCATTTATCATGTTCTATACGCTTGTCTGGAATAGTGCTCAATCTGAGCTTCTTTCATCACTTACAGTATGCAACCCTGTTTCTCTGAAAAACAGAACAAGGTCTTGCAGGACTGTATTACATGGGGAAACAACATGCTTTAGACAGGCCATCCAAATGCACTGCAGGAGTTAATAGGGAGAATGCAATGGTAGTAGTAAATGTCTGTGTCATTCAAGCATTGAGATACCTTCCTTACACTAGCTAGCTGTTGACTTATCAGCACAATCATCAAAATGCCCTCAAAACGCACATCTAACAAAAATTTTACAGCTAGAAATAACTCCCTATACTTAGTTATGCTTGCTGCTGTTGCTAGCCAGCACAAGTGTGTCGCAAACCAACAAAAAACAAAACAAGAACAAATAGCTAATGATTACCCTGTTAAATGTTATTTAAAATCTCAAGTACAGAAATACATTTGTAGATATATTCCTCTAGGTGCTCTTTGGAGAATGTTCTTGTTAGTATAAAAATAAGCCATGTTATAGATATTGTACAAAGACAGTACAATACATTTAATTTAGATGTATTTTATATGTATGGATTGTTCAAGGTGTAGTTTGAGGTACAAACAGATTGGGTAACATCTGTTATACAGTTCTGTTATTTTTTTTATCTGTTATACAGTTCTGTTATATTTATATCTGTTACAGTTCTTTATATTTATATCTGTTATACAGTTCCATTATATTTACATCTGTTTTACAGTCATTTATATCTGTTACATAGTTCTGTTATATTTATATCTATGTTAGAGTTATTTATATTTATCTGTTATACAGTTCTGTTATATTTATATCAATGTTATACAGTTCTTTATATCTGTTATACAGTTCTGTTATACACTTTTAATCCTCAGCTACATTAAAAAACGAGCAAAGCCAAACATTTTTGGCAGAATGACTCCATTTGGTCTTTGTGGAAAATTGTGTAAATATCAATTAAAAACAAAACATTACCAACTCAAAATAAAACCCATTTTCTTAAGACTAAGAAAAGAAGTTTAGTGATGCTTTCATCCTCAAAACACTCTTTAATGGCAGTCCACAGCCATACAACCCAAATCTTGAAAAATCTATTTATAACTCTGCTTTCATTTGTCACAGTACACCACCACACTGTCTTCCACAACTGGATTGTACATACATCAACTTTGTAAGACAATAACTGTTAATCTTTACTATTTTTGGTCTTGTATATTACCTTAAGTGCTTTACCATACCTGCATAGGGATTTTGATATTACTTTATTGTGCTTTACCTGACCTCATAGTGATTTTAATATTTTATTGTGATTTCATAAAATAAGAGAAAACAATTCAAGAGACTGCTGATTATTAAATGTTCTACACTTCTAATATCAAGAAAACATGAACCTTCCATAGAGTAATAGTTTAATTCAGAGATTTTCAGCACTTAAAGTCCTGAGATTGTTCTACTTTAACAGTAGGTACAGAATAAACTTTATTTGATAACATCTGAAAAGACAAAAGCACGGCTGTGTTTAAATGACATTAAGTTTCCTTGAAGTGATTTAAAGAAACATTTCAAACATTTCTGATGGTAAATTACAAAAACCTGGGAGAGATACAATGTATAAATGAATTACTAGAACATAAATGCTGTCTTTTAAAGTCTGTGAAGAGAGACTGCTGCAATACGTGAGAATTACCTGTCAAAGATTGCTCCAACACCTGCACTGTGTGCACTGTTCCTATGGACATGGAGTCCAGTAGCCAAAAGAATGCCATCCTTTACTGTGATTGAACGATGTGAGAACGAGGCAATTAACAATTCATTCCAGCCTAAGAGAAAAGGAGAACAATGGAAAAAACATGTAAAAATACCTTCAAGTAAAAGCAATCCTAGATGTTGTGTGCACACCGATTTTATTCTCAGAGTACATTACTGGCACATCTTTATTCTGTGATCTCTTAATTTGAAATATCATCTCGAATTAATGCTTACAGCAGTTTACCAAAAAGGTCCGGGAAATGCAACACTGTTATATGCTTTTAAGACAAATTACAAAATTTTAATGTGTATAAATTTGATTGTTTATGCTGAGTCACATTTCATTCAAAATGAAAATAATCCTTTTCAAACTTCTTAACCACACTGTGCATAAAAATACTGAAAAAAAAGTCAGACATGAAATAATCAAGTTGCCATCACAACCAGGCACACAATGCAGGAAACTCATGAAAATATTTTGCCAATTCAGAATTTACTAGTCATGCTAACGCATGTCTTTCTATATCACGTCAGAAACTAAAAATATGGCAGCTAAATTGTAAACCTGTGATACATGAATACTTTTAAAAGAAACATACTTGACTCTTTTTTAATGGATACACCGAAATATTCCCTACATTAGACAGAGCTAAGCACAGAAAATGTGTTCATATTAGTAATGATCAGTAAAGGTAAACACAGTCGGCATTTATATTTAAAAAGCATTCATTTCCCAGTAATGTACCCATTTATTTTACTTGTCTTTGCAACCATCCCTAAATGCCCTAAAGGTGCATACAGAATGTATGTATATTACTTTTGTTTGGTTGTTTTTTACTACAGTGCAAATGGTTAAGCAATTAAACCCTTAAAAAACTTGAAATATTGTTTCAAATAGCTTAAATTCCTACACTGCTATGCACACCTGTCTAACCATGCACAAAAGTCTACTCTTACGGTATGAGAGCATGTCAGTGCTCAAGACATGGATAACGTGCATATCTGTGAGGGAACTAGAACACAGACCAATTTTTGCATTATGGAAGAATGGGGTAAATACCCCTTATTCACATATCTTCAATGCCTAAAAAATGTAACATGTATTGTTAAAAGAAATGGAAATGTTACACAGTGATGAAAACCTGAATGAAGTGCAATAATCAATACAAGAGCGTGGATAACAATTTCTACATCTTTAAAAGATGGGAAACTTTTTTCGCTATGCTTCCAAGTTGAAAAAAGCTGCCTGACAATGGCATTTATTTGCTTAGCGAATTCAAGTGCAGAGTCAAAAATAAAAACTATTTTTTCTTTTACATGATTATGGATGTTAGAAGCCAGTGGTCCGAGGTCATTTGCTATGGCTCTGAATGAGTTGTGGTTTCCAAACGTGCTTATACAATGCTTATATCTTTCAGACAATCAAAACTGAGATGTAGATCACCACTGTTATCTGGTTTCAATGGAAGATAGAGCATGTTGTTTGTGTGTTATTTGCATAACAGTGATGTGGAATTTTGTATTTCTGAAAACCAAAGCCAAGGGACTAGTATATAGAGGGAAAACTGTGGTTGTGCTGTGATGTTTATTCTTGGAATTGTCTTCTGTTTTTGAGGTAGGCCTTGGATTAGTTTACTTTCAGCTTAATTCTACTAGTCTTGTAGTC
>JAOYMR010000004.1:5453206-5466911 GCA_025802075.1 Tenebrosternarchus preto | reverse complement strand
GCATTTATTGAAGATGTAATGACAGCCATCTCCCCAGTGCCTTTACCTGACATGCAGCCCCATATCATCAATGACTGTGGAAATTTGCATGTTCTCTTCAGGCAGTCATCTTTATAAAATCTCATTGGAACAGCACCAAACAAAAGTTCCAGCATCATCACCTTGCCCAATGCAGATTCGCGATTCATCACCGAATATGACTTTCATCCAGTCATCCAGTCCACGATTGCTTTTCCTTAGCCCACTGTAACTTTGTTTTTTTAGGTGTTAATGATGGCTTTCGTTTAGCTTTTCTGTATGTAAATCCAATTTCCTTTAGGCGGTTTATACAGTTCGGTCACAGACGTTGACTCCAGTTTCCTCCCATTCATTCCTCATTTGTTTTGTTGTGCATTTTCTGTTTTTGAGACATATTGCTTTAAGTTTTCTGTCTTGACGCTTTGATGTCTTCCTTGGTCTACTAGTATGTTTGCCTTTAACAACCTTCCCATGTTGTTTGTATTTGGTCCAGATTTTAGACACAGCTGACTGTGAACAACCAACATCTTTTGCAACACTGCGTGATGATTTACCCTCTTTTAAGAGTTTGATAATCCTCTCCTTTGTTTCAATTGACATCTCTCGTGTTGGAGCCATGATTCATGTCAGTCCACTTGGTGCAACAGCTCTCCAAGGTGTGATCACTCCTTTTTAGATGCAGACTAACAGAGCAGATCTAATTTGATGCACGTGTTAGATTTAGGAATGAAAATTTACAGGGTGATTCCATAATTTTTTCCTCAGAATTGAGTGATTCCATAATGTTTTCCCTCTGCTTGGTCTAAAAAAGTAACCATTTCTGACTGCCACATTTTTTTCTTGATTTCTTATAGTGTTTCTTAAAGCCAGAAAGTTGCCATTTGAAATTACTTTAGTTTTGTGTCATGTCTGTGATCTGCTTTTTTTTTTTTTTTTAAACAACTGAATGAACGTCCTCCGAGGCCGGTGATTCCATAATTTTTGCCAGGGGTTGTATTTAAAGGTTTCTTGGGTGATGGACTGCTACATATCCAGTCTTGAAATGTGGAATACCTTGGCTGTGAAGGTGAGCTTGCTGACATTCACGTTGATTCAGTGTCAAAAATATTTCCGAGAATGGATACAAAAAGTTGCATTGTCCTATGACATGCTGTTGCACCACACTGGTCAAACACAGTTACAAGGGTTAGTCTCCAATTCAGCACTACGTACCTGTCTGAGCCAGCCTTCAAGTAAAGATTACTGATTGTTCTTGTTAATGCTACTAACACATACTGCATAGCTTTGTCAAAAACATGGCGTGCATGTGCAGCAGGTGAAGTATTTAAGTATTGAATGTGTCAAGTTTCTACGTAAATATATTTCTAAAGGTGCTACTGGCATGAAATTCTCACCATATGTCAGCAGCAACACATCCAGTCCACACATGCAAAGAAATCAAACCATAGAGGTCCATTAATTATTTTCTTATTTTAAAACTCAGAGTTTTATTTCCAATCTTTGACGCATCCCGGTGGAAATCCTCAGAACACTGGAGGCTACGCAGTCTACCCAGCTGGGCAGAAGTGACCGCAGTCGGCGTTGAGATCACAAACAAAGGCGAGGGAATCATGGAGGACTGAAAGCTAGGCTAAAGCCAACACCTCACCGGCTTTTGCTACCCAGAATTTTATCGCTAATGCACGCTCTTTGGTGAATAAAATGGGCGAGATACGACTCCGCATCACTCACAGTAAGAGACTTATGGACTGTAATGTCATGATTTTCACAGAAGCATGGCTAAATGGCTGTGTGCCTGAAAACGCTATCGAGCTAGCGGGGCGATACACAATCCTGGCAGATAGAACAGCAGATGACTCTGGTAAGGCCAGACTGTGCATTCATATCAACAAGCCTTGGTGCACAAACCTTACCACTGTTAGGCGGCACTGCTCAGCTAATCTTGAATTTCTCATGATTAAGTGTAGACCTTTTTATCTGCAAAGGGAATTCACTTCCACCATCACAACAGCAGTGTATATCCCTCCAAATGCTACTGCCAAGTGGGCAATAAATGAACTTTATACAGCCATTAGCAAACAGCAGACTGCTCACCCAAATGCGGCTTTTATAGTTGCTGGTGATTTTAATCACTCAAACTTAGTCAGTGCTTCCTAAATTTCACCAACATGTTTCCTGCAACACAAGGAAACAAAACTTTGGATCATGTTTACACAAATATCGCTGGAGCAACACCGCGAGCCCCTCCCCCACCTGGGAAAGTCAGACCACCTTTCTTTGTTTCTCATTCCTGAGTACTTTCCACCAATCCAACGCGTGAAGCCATCAGTAACAACCATCAAAAGCATGGCCAGCGGTACTCCAGGACAGGTTTCATCACACAGAGTATGTTTAAATGGCTGGAGTATGGCTGCTTGTGGCACTCACGCAGATATTGACACATACACCTCCTCTGTGCTGGACTATATTAAGACCAACATTGACAATGTTACCACACAGAAACAGATCACCACATACCCGAACCAGAAACTATGGATGAAGGAGGTGCGACTTCTGCTGAAGGCCCGTGACATTGCCTTCAAATCAGGTGATGCACAAGCCTATCCAGGGCACATCCAGGGCAAACCTGAGGAGGGGCATCAAAAAGGCCAAGTACTGTTACAAGGTTAAGGTATAGGATCACTTCTCCAACTATGATTCAAGCCATCAGCAAGTACAAGCCCAGCAACTCCACCCCGTTTACTGCAGATGTCTCCTTCCTGAATGAGCTAAATTACTTTTATGCTCGCTTCAACAAAGACAACAGGGAGACGGCAACCAACATCAGACCTTCAGCAGATCTCCAGCCCCTCACACTCACCTCTACAGATGTCAACACTGCACTGAGCCGGATCAAAACACACAAAGCTGCTGGCCCAGACGGCATTCCTGGGCGTCTGCTCAGAGCATGTGTGGAGCAGCTCTCTGGGGTTTTCACAGATATCTTTAACCTGTCCCTCACCCAGGCAGCTGTACCAACATGCTTCAAATCTACATTCATCATAGCAGTGCCTAATTGACCAACAGGCCTCAGCATGTTATGTCAGGCCATACCTACTCAACCAACATCTCACTCAACACAGGTGTACCACAGGGCTGCGTGCTGTGTCCATTTCTCTACTCCCTCTTTACTCATGACTGCAAGACAGTTCATGAATCCAACTCCATGATCAAGTTTGCTGATGACACCATAGTGATTGGCCTCATCAGTAACAATGATGAAACAGCCTACAGAGAGTAAGTGGACCATCTGGCTATGTGATGTACCGACAATAAGGAGGCAACACCTGTCCTCAGACATCCTGGTGAATTTCTACTGCTGTGCGATTGAGAATATCCTGTCCAGCTGTGTCACAGTCTGGTATGGGAACTGCACTGTCGCAGACCGCAAGACATTACAGCGAGTGGTGAAAAACAGCCCAGAGAATCACAGGGACTCCTCTCCCATCAGTTGAAGACATCCAGAAGAAACAATGCCTGCGTTGAGCTCACAACATTCTTAAGGACTCCTACCTTCCTGCTCATTCTCTTTGCCCTCTGGCAGGCGCTTCAGATGCCTCCGGACCAGGACAAGCAGACTGAGGAACAGCTTCTTCCCCAGAGCTGTCCATACTGAACTCTGTCCACCGTTAATGCTCACACACCAATATTCTGGTTATTGACTGCACTTGTGTCTATTAAAAATCTATATCTATTAAAATCATCTATATCTTATTACATTGTACACAATTATATATACAATAGTTTCTGCATATTCTGTCATGTCTATAGTATTTTTATATTCTCTGTATATCAGGTTTACAAACATCTATAATATATTCACTTGTATATTGTCCATACCTCTGCCTACATTCTGTATATATTCTATCTATTCTACATTCTGCACCTGCTGCTTATTGCACTTCTGGTTAGATGCTAAACTACATTTCGTTGCCTTGTACTCGTACATGTGTCATGACAAAGTTTAATCTAATCAAATCTAAAACCAGTTGAGAGTTTCCTTGGTTGTGTGTGGGATCTTTGCCTTTCTGAAATGTCCACCCTTGTATCATCATCATCATCCTGGTAGACAGCAGCAGATTTTTATGAAGAATTTCTCGGTAAATTTGAACATTCGTCCTTCCTTCAATTATATGAAGTGTGCCAGTGCCGTATGCTGAAAAACAGCCTAACGCCATGATGTTCCCACCTCCAGACTTGTTGGTATGGTGTTTTTGGGGTGATGTGCAGTGCCTTTTGACCTCCAAACATGGTGTATATTATGTCATCCGAAGAGTTCAATTTTGATCTCATCTGACAAGACTATATTCTCCCAGTATTTCACAGGTTTGTCTAAATGTTGTTGATCAAAACTTTAAATGTGCTTCAACAGGCTTTTTCTTCAGCAATGGGGTCTTTGCGTGGTGAGCGTACATGCAGGCCATGGTAATTGAGTGCATTACTTATTGTTTTCTTTGAAACAAGTGTATGATTCCAGGTCTTTCTGTTGCTCTCCATAAGTGGTCCTTGGCTCTTGGACAACTCTTCTGATAATTCTTTTCAGTTCTCTGTCTGAAATCTTGCGGGAAGCACCTGGTCGTGGTTTATGGTGAAGTGATGAACACTTTCAAATTATGGCCCCAACAGTTCTCACTGGAACGTTCAGTAGCTTAGAAATTCTTCTGTAACCAATGCCATAAGTATGTTTTGCAACAATAAGGTTGTGAAGGTCTTAAGAGCTCACTGGTTTACCCATCATGAGATGCTTCTTGTGTGGCATCTTGGTAATGAGACACCTTTTTATAGGCCATCAGCTGAACCATCTGACATTAATTTGCACTGTGGCAGGATTGCTTTCTAGTTACTGATGGATTTCAGCTGGTATCATGACTTTCCATGGCTTTCTGCACCTCTTTCTTCACGTGTTCAATCATTTTCCCTGTGTAATTTCTCATTATTACACAATTTATGGACATCTATGGTTTGATTTGCACATGTGGATTGGATGTGTTGCTACCGACATCTGGTGAGAATTTCATGTCAATACATTTTTCCTTAACAGATATGGGAATCTAACCCTCACAAAAGGACAAATTTTTTTTTTTTAGGTCCACAATGATACCAAACTTGAACATTCCACTAGAAATATATGACTCCAGGATTTATGTTGTTACTGTGTTTGTTTTTTGTTTTTATATTATTTATTATTATTATTGTTATTATTATTTCATTTTCTTTAGTTTTAGTAGTGCTGGTAAATTGCCTTTAACATAATTCAAAGGAAATTAACATGCATAAGATAACGCATGGGCTTTGTGAGAGACCTTCCCCCAGACACATCTGTGAGAGACCTTGCCTCAGACACACCTAAACTTTGACAGAGACCTTCCCTCAGACACACCTAAAATTTGTAAAAAGATGTTCCCACCTCCTAATTAGCTGGAGTCAGTTGGGAGAATCAAGTAATCGCTTTTTCCAGGTTCCTGTTATGTGGTCACAATTAAATGTCTTTTATGAACAAAATGTGTGCTATTATACATGTAACATTGGTAAATACTACTGTTAAAAAATGTTTTACTTAGGCACTCTCTTTTATAGGCTTCATTTTTGTAACTGGAATGCTGGTGACCACACTGGAATGTCAGAGTAGGCGATTAGTGTTTTGAAACTTTGAGCTAATGGATTAAAAGTAACTTTTTTATATATAATTATATTGGTCTGCTGTCACAATGTTCCCTAAATATCTATTTCTACCATTAAAAATGCATCAGTCACCCACTATGACAGCTGCTGTTTTGCTGTCTTCTATGACATATCATCCTTGTTTAGTATAAAAGTATTAGAAAAAGACGTCAAAGTTTATAAATAAATTACTCTAGCTGCTTACAGCAAGCTAGACAGCTGTGCATCAAGAATAATGGTTGAAGACAATAACACAACAAAAAAAATTTAAATGAGAAAAAAACAAAAACTTATTCTCAACAAAGCTGAATGTTGAGTACTGAATAGTACTCATTCCGATTTCTTTCTTGCATTAAGTAAATTTAAATATTTGACAACTCATGGTCTTTATTTTGTGATATTTTTAGCATATTGTAGTACGTTATTAGCATATTCATTTGTTAAAAAATTTTAAGATACAGTTTCTTAAACTCCAGGGATTGAAAGAAAATGGAGAAGCCTGCCAAGATCTTCATTCTCACACTTCAATTAATACCTTCAAAGCTAAAACATTTTGAATTACCAGATGTACTGCAAAATATTGAAAAAGAAGATGCTACCCTCTGGGTCATCAAGCACTTTGCAACATGACAAACAGTCTTCCAAGGAAAATTGCCAAATTGTAACCGTAAAATGAGGGCATGTTATAATTTAATCTTCTGTATCTGTGTTATGTTGCTGAAATCATTATTAATAAAACAGTAACCACAAAAATGTAATCCTAAAGACTGACTTCACAGTTAAAAAATGTCAGACAAATAACTTGGACCTAGCTATCTTAAATGTTATTTGAATTGTTGTGTTTATTTAACACCTTGAATTGTAAATAAATTATCTAGGCTATATTAATATATAAAGAAAGCATTATACAAAATTAATAGGACATATTTAACAATTTATAATGCACGTTGTAATACACAGTTGTAATCTCAGGAGAGGGGTAGTTACATGTGAGAAAATAAACAATGTTTGTGAGGTTCCACACATCTAAAATTAGTAAGCACCTTACCTGGGGACTGCTGATAGGACCATAGCCAATGGAGGGTGTCCCAGGTAGGCAAGGGGAGCCCAGAGAAGAACTGATGACAGAAAAAGGTGATCCCATGCTGCTAATAGGACTGTTGACCGCTGAGGTAATTGGCGGCAGTGAGGTCATGGCAGCTGCTGAGGGGGCCAAAGGGGGCGATCGCTGGCCAGAAGGTGGTGAGCTCACAGAGGAGCTGTCTGGACTTCGAGAATCTGGAGAGGAAATAAGGGTTGAGATCACTAATATTTCCCATAGGCCTACAATACATAAACCATGACCTGAAAATCTTTAAGTTTTCACAGAATAAAAAAAACTTTAATGTAAGGTTAAGAACCATAAGTCCCACAAATATATTATCTCCATGAACTTAAGCAACCAAGCTGAAAACCAGAATCTGAAGAGAGTACTCCGTACCAGGTTTACAGGGTGCAAAAACTAAATGTTTTCTTTTTTCGGGGGTGGACTGGGTAAAAACACATTTTACATCACCACACTTGATTTAAAGACTACTGGTGAGGCTTCGAAGAACTTCCAACACCGTGAGGTACACAAGTTATCCATTATTTCACATTAATGCAGATCAAGTCGTGGTGTCAAGGTTGTGTATCGAAGTGCTTAAAATCAAATACAGTATCCTGTGTCCAACTTAGACAGGATTTCATGCATTATTTAATTTTTAGTTGCCATTTCAATAACAATGATAGTCACCTACCCCAAATTAACTCACCTCTGCTGTCACCCATGAAGAACCTTGCAGCGAAGTGTTTTGGCACGAATCACGAGATTGAGATCCGAATACTAGTAGTTTAAGACCGCGGACTGAGGCCCGGGCCGCTGGTTCCTTTACTAGCCAAGTTACAATTATCTACAGTTCACAAAACAGAAGCCATCGGAACCAGTTGCTGGACCCTGAAATATAGATTCAAGATTTATCGGTGTGACCTTCCATGTGCTTTTCTTGTATGTGCAACAAGAAATTGCCAGTATGCTAAGGTTAGCTAACCTAGCTAGCAAGCTTACTATATATCCACTTGGCCTGCTACAACAAACGCTTGCAAATTTTAACTGCTAACGTCGGAAGCTAACTTGAGCATGGGACGCTAACTTGCAAGGAAACAAGCTAGCTATCCATCTGATTTCGTAACTCCAAAATAGCGACTCGTCTTACTGTAATGAGAACCCAAGCAATAGTTTCGAAACTACTTTTACTCGTCTTAAAAGGAAAACAAACGTGTTTCCTTAAATTATGAGTAATTGTAATTTAAATATCTTAGATTGAGCCCTGGCTAGCTAGCTATTGACTCCGAAGGAAAAAAAAACCTTCTATGCTAGCAGACAAAAGCGCAAACTGATTATCTAGCATTGTTATTTTATCCGTTTTCATCGAAATATTAGAATCGGCATAGATTAAATGAAATAAAAATGTATATAATTTTACCCAGAAAAGTACGCAAACTTGTGATACAAAATATACTTCGTTAGTCTTCTGCTGCCCTTCTCCCACTTCAGATTGTGGGTATGTTACTCTGTATCGTCAGCAAACCTTCCTTTCTAAAGAGGAAACTGAATCTATTTACATTACGCCATTTTGGCTCATCAAGTAAAGGTACTTTACGCAGTGTCTAATCATTATGGCGTCACCAGGCCTATAAGACAGCTGTAAATTCAAATAAAAATGTTTAATCTTATTTGACCCATACAAAAACTGTAAAAAAAAAAATTGCCTTATCTTGCAGTAATATTTGTGTCAAAATAATGATTTCTATGATTTCTTGGGATCTGCAAGTATGCAAGATTTATATTTCAATTGGGAGCTTGTTTCATGGATAAATTTACTTTTATGCAATATCAGGGCCAAAGACACTGATAAATGGCAAATTGGATTCCCAAATATACACTATTGAAGGACAGTTATAAATTAATTACAATGAAGTAATTAACTCTCTCTCAATATATATAGCATTAAAAGCATTATATATACAGAAAATACATAAAGTACAGAACTACAGAAAATACATAAAGCAATAACAAAGCTTATTACATCACCAGATCTATTACTTCATGATGGTATCTGCCAAAACTAAAAACAAGAAAATAAAATTAAAAGAATTTATTTAAAATAATTTAAAAATGTAAAGAAAAAATATTAAAGAAAGTAAAAGGAAAATTAAAATACATTTTCTTTAAAGGCAAAAAAAAAAAAGTATTAATTTGTGAATAAAGCTAATTTAAAGATTTAGAAGTGCATTTCTGTCCATCATGGAACGAAAAGTGCAGAAGCATTGAAAAACAAAGAGCAAATAAAAATGTGTATGGTACAAATACAGTCATGGTAGAGCACCTTAATTAAAGGCCTTATGAAATAGAAAAGTCTTAACTTTCTTCTTGAGGTCGTCTGGGAGAAAATTCCAGAGTTTAGGGTAATAGCTCAAAAGGCAACCTCTGAACTCTTTAGTCGGGTGGTGGTTTAATCAGTTGATCTGAGAGCCCTTGAATATATATGCCTCATGATCATACTGTTGGGAGCCAGAGGGGCAAGGGAGAAGTACAACATAACAATAAATACAATAAGTATGACAGATGGATGGAAGGACAGATAGATAGATTTATCAGATAGATAGATTTATTTTATTGATCCTGAATGAAATTTAGCTAGTATGGGGGCGGTACAACATAGTACAATAAATAAAATAAATATGGGGGAATAAGGGGCAGGAATGTAGACAGTCAATCCCTTTGTTATGGTTAGCTGCAGGTGGGTTAGTGCAGTGGTTCAAAAGATGCAGTTTTGATTGTGTGTGTGGTATCAGTCCAGTCACAGGTTATTGAGCAGTCTGATGGCATGAGGAAGGAAACTGTTGCATAGTCTGGGAGCATAGACCTTTTTCAAGATGGCAGTAGGGTGAAGAGTGTGTGTGATGGGTGTGTGTGATCAGTAGGGTGAAGAGTGTGTGTGACGGGTGTGTGTGATCAGTAGGGTGAAGAGTGTGTGTGACGGGTGTGTGTGATCAGTAGGGTGAAGAGTATGTGTGCTGGGATCAGCCGCAATGCTGGTTGTTTTGCAGATGCAGCGTGTGATATAAATGTCTGTGATGGAGGGCAAAGAGGCTCCGATGAACTTCTCAGCTGTCTTCACTATCCGTTGTATATACGGACAGCGTCAGTCTCAGTCTCGTACACAGTTTAGCAGTATACAGTGGGCTACTGTGTCAAATGCAGCACTGAGAACATTCAGGATTAAAAGCTCACACTTAGTTCATTGTTATTAAAATATTCTTAATGTTGAGGAGAGACACCTTTCTTAATTATCTTTCCTAAAAATAGAAAATTAGACATCAGTCTGTAATTAATGATGTTAGCAAGACCAAGTTTATTCTACTTTAGAAAAGGTTAGCAGTAACACTGAAAACCGAAGTTTTGAGACGCTGAGGATAGATTGACAATATTAATAGTGTATTCACCAGTACACTGAAGGCCTGTTTAAAGAATTTTGCTAGTATGGTGTCTTGAGGTCAGCTAGTTGTGTTAAAAAATGAAGTCACCTTTTAAGTGATTAAGTGACAATTTCTCAGATAAGGTGCATTCTGCTGCACTCTGACCTAGCAGGTCAGTGGGAGCCTGTTGATCATGTATAGTGACATTCCTAAAAGACAAAATTTTACTGTCTGAGAATTCAGCAAATTCATTCATTTGTCAGAAAGTTCAAATGAGATATAAGGTAAGTGGTTTACCTGCTGTTGTTTGATGATGTCTCACACCAATGTGCACAGAAACTCTTCATATGGGATTTCCTGCAGAATGCCACAGACAGCTTTATGGCAAAAAGCAGAGAGATTTATGGAGCATGCTCTCCTGATTAACAAAGTACTTGGTTCTACTAGAGACATGATACTGGTGATTATTCCAGATTGGCCATGATTTCAGCAGTGATGTTAATGTGACACATCGTCAGAGCAACTTGTAAGTTGTCAGGTGGCTATCATAGCAACTTGTGAGTTGTCAGGTGGCTAGCATAGCAACTTGTGAGTTGTCAGGTGGCTATCATAGCATGAATTCTTTGCCTTGGGCCCTTGCTTCTCACCCTTTCCATGAGAAGTGAAAATACTTACTGGCTGTGCTGTAGAACATTCTGTTCCTTTAAGCACTGCATATCTATTAGATGAGTTCACATTTTGCAAAGAGGGTTTTCAATGGTCCAATTGAAGCTCCTTGTTGCCCCTTTTCTACTTGTCCCGAACAACAGTCCGGTCATTTTTGCTAGTCAGGCCAGGCATTGAAGCCAGAATTAGTTTTGGCTTGTCTTGTCTTAGCCACTTTGAAGACAATGACAGCCTGTGTGCATTTAAAATTCTCCTATCCAAGCAGTGTATTTTTGTATACTTTCCTTTTGTAATTCTATTCTATAGTTTATGTCCTGTGTTTCACTAGTGTCACGGGACACCCTAAGGGGAGTCCCACAAAGAGAGGCAGGAATGCCGAGCATGGAAGAAAGACGTTTATTTAGTTTAGACTTAAACAGACAAACTCATGTGGACGTAGCATCGACACAACGATGTGCCGGTCTGCTCTTGTAGTTATTCATCACACCTGCAGTCATCTTTGTGGGCTGTTTATCATTACTACGTTAGGTTAGTTTAGCAAGCTAGCCATCATTAACCTTGTATTCTCCAGATATTTTAATAAAAGATTTTTGTATTTTTTAAGATGGGCAGCTTGTATGTTCATAAAGCTGCATTATGTAAAATTTGTCTGAATGACACATGGAAGGCTGAGATGGCTTGCAAAGACGATTCGCTCTCCCTTAATGATCTTATCCATCTATCAGTCAATCTGGATTACTTGATCCGTTCTCGCAGACGAAACATCATTTAACTCCCTCCTGTCTCTCTTTACCCACAGTCTCCTGCTGACCAGGAACTCATAGAGCACGGTTATCCCGCAAGAATTTCAACAACACTTAAAGGAAGGACTGTGACTATATTGTGGACAAAAAGGTCATTTCCAAGATGAGTGTCACTCTCCACAGAGCAGACCCTCCGTTTTATGGGTGGGTACTACAATGACGTCCCATAGATACACAGAAATATACTGTTCCAGCTAAGCTAACTTGAGGTTCCACACCTTTTTCAGTTACAGCAATAATACACTCAGGAGCAGCAAGAAATTTTATTGATAGGGCCTTTGCCCAGAAGACATCAGTTCTCATTCTCCCATGTGCCATTCCCCTTTGGTGTAGATGGAGAGATCCTGCCTGGATTTCCTCTCTGTGTGCCCATCACCATATCCGTTTGTGTTCCTGTCTTCATGTCTATCCCATTTCCCCTCAGCATTTTTGCAGTCACTGTGTCGGTCCCTGTCAGTGGACCCTCTATGTTTTCCCCAGTCCCAGGGAGGGCAGTGTAGGCGTGGCCAAGCCCTACTTGGGCAGTGCAGGGTGCTGTTAGTTTGTGTGTCTCTCGTTGCCTTGATTTGTGTTCTCTCAGTCCTGATCCTCAGGGCAGGTCTGTTTGTGGTTACAGAATTTATTATCTCAAAATGTATTGTCATGAAGTAGATAGCCATGAAATTTGATTAGTATATACATGTTTCCCAAAGAATGTATTATGCCAAATTTGGTGTCCTTGGAGGAATAAAGTCCGCCTAGGAGGGCGGGTGGGGAATTTTTAATATGATGTATATGGTCCCATTATAGATGGTCAGACAAGGCAGATGCACCACAGCTTTTCCCTTTGAGGCATGCAAAAGTGTGGGAGGGAATACCCTTGAAAACTGAACATCTCTGTAACTTCTGCCACTCATGATTGGATCAAATATCCTGGAGAGTCTGTTGGCTTGAGGGTGATAGCCAGAAGTAAGACGTACCATGATGTTCAATTTCCCCAGGAGCTCCTTCCACACCTTGGAAATAAACTGAATTCCTCGGTCAGAGACGATGTCTTACGGAAGCCTAAACTGCCTGAACATATACTGGAAGAGCAGTTCTGCTGTTTGTACTGTGGTGGGGAGAACAGGAAGAGGGACGAACGAAGCGCACCATTTTCCAGAAACATCTATAAACACAAAGGTCGTATTACCTTCAGAGGCCAGTAGGTCTGTGACAAAGTCCATGGCGATATGAGACCAGGGTCTCTGGGTTGTGGGCAGGGGGAACCGCTTACCCACTGGTGGAGTGTGTGGTATCTTGCTTCTGGTGCATTCCACACATGCGGCCAGGAATGCAACAACGTCTTAGTGCACAGCCAGCCATCTCATACCTCATTGTTAAAAATAAGGATGGGGGCTGAGGCAGTGTGTTGACTATACAATGTGCTACTGGTGAAATACTCATATTTGGTCCTAGCAGCTTTGTTTATGTGAACAATAAATCCTCTGATCCTACAAGGTTGTCCTACAACGAAAATGGCCCATTGCTCTCCTCCCTCTACATGCTACCACTTGGCAATATAATTTGCAGGCATGGCATTAGCTTTCATTCCTACATTAAAGGCACCCAGTTTTATGTATTAGCTAAACCAAAAGATCTCTCTAATCTCAATAAAATTGAATAATGTATAAAAGAAGCTCAACATTGATGGCAAATAACTTCCTCTTAATCCAAACAAATCCTATAATCCCATAACAGGGTCTGTAACAAGTTTTCCAGGTCGGTAAAATAAATTCTCAAATTATTATCGGAAGCTGGATGGTTTGTAATTAACTTTATCCACAAATGTAAAAAACACCTAGGTGTCACATTTGAGATCTCACATTTGATGCACATATCATGTGATGCCCTCAGGGAAGTCCCAAAAAGGTAGGCAGGAATGCCGAGCAGTGGCAGCCCCTGAGAAATATCTCAGGGGGTGCAATTGTTGTGGTAACATCCAAGGTGATCTTTCCAATGGGTAAATAAAAAATAAAAACAGCTAGCTAACAAATGAA
>JAOYMR010000004.1:5425949-5452411 GCA_025802075.1 Tenebrosternarchus preto | reverse complement strand
TGTAATCGATGCGAAACTTGACCGGGAGCCAATGGAGCTGTGACAGAACAGGAGTGATATGGTGAAAAGAAGGAGTTTTGGTGATGATACGGGCAGCTACGAGTTTTGCCCGAGTTTTTTTTTTTGATACGAGTTTTGAACCAGTTGAAGCTTATTGAGAGATTTGTGTGGAGGACCGAAAAGAAGAGAATTGCAATAATCTAGACGGGAAGTGACGAGGCTATGAACAAGAATGGCAGTGGCATGTGGAGTAAGAGATGGGCGGAGACGACTGATATTTCGTAGGTGAAAGTAGGCAGACCGGGTAATGTTATTGATATGGGATTGGAATGATAGGGTAGTGTCGAGGATGACACCCAAACTCTTTACCAGAGTTGAGGGGACAACAGAAAAATTGTCAATATTAATAGACAGACTGTTGGGGACAGGGACACACACTGGGAACATGAAGGAGACCTGGCCTTGGGGAAGTCCCGCCCCATCACAGGCGGCTGCTGCCCCCACTGAGTGGCCAGCCGAGGAACGCCTGTGGGGAGGAGCGCCCCCTCGACGTAGAGGTGCGTCACCCCATGATGCAGGCCGCTTGGGCGCACTCACTGTCTTCTGGGGCGCGGGCGCACTCACGGGCTGCTGGGGCGCGGGCGCACTCACGGGCTGCTGGGGCGCGGGCGCACTCACGGGCTGCTGGGGCGCGGGCGCACTCATGGACTGCTGGGGCACGCTCACGGGCTGTGGAGGCACTCTCGCTTGCGACGGGGGCCTAGTCCATGGCCGCACAGGACCTCCCGAGTCCCCGTGAACTGGTAGGCATGCTCCACCTCCAGGGCCCAACGCACTTGCGGGGATCAGCTCCGAGAGGCGCTGTGGGATCCCCCTGAGGAGGACCTCCTTCGCCCATCCTCCTCGCTGTCACTCTCTGAGTCCTGTTTTTCCCATGGCCAGCGTGGCGTGGCGCCGACCTGACTCCTGCCAGGGCTGTCCGGGGATAGCTCCTCCTTGTACCAAGGGGTCCCCCTCTCTTCCTTACAATAGCGAGGCGACTCCTCCTCCTCACTCCGGCCGGAGGACCCCCTCTCCTCCACCCCACGGGAGAACGCGCTCTCCTCCTCGCTACAGGTGAATGCCTCCTCCTTATTACAGCAGAAGGACTCCCTCTCCTCCTTCACATGGCAGGGGGGTTCCAAGAGAAGTTGTTCGTTCCAAGTCTGTGATTTCTAGAATAATGTGGAGAATCTCAATGGGTAATCGGTTCAACACTGCTGCTGGAATCGCTCACCAGTTCAGCACTGAACAGGGTAAGGCTCATCATACGGTGTCTCGACGTTTAACAGCATTTGGACTGAAAGCCCACTCTGCAGTGACCAAACCTCTCATTAGCAGAAGGAATAAAAACACTAGACTCACCTTTGCTGAGGAGCATGCTGTGTGGACAGAGGAGAAGTGGTCCAGAGTTCATTTTAGTGATGAAAGCAAGTTTAATTTATTTGGGTATGGGAAACATTGTGTTCGTCGACAAACTGAGGAAAGACTGAACCCAAAGTGTGTAAAGAAGTCAGTGAAAGGTGGAGGAGGAAGAGTCATGGTTTGGGGAATGTTTTCGGCAGCAGGAGTTGGACCTCTCATACAGCTACCGTACATGGAAGAGTGAATGCAAGTTTCGTTCCTTCCTTGCATTCATCACTCAATTTTCATGCATGACAATGCCCCCTGTCACACTGCAAAACAGGTAAAGGAGTTCCTTGAAACTGAAAACACTGAAACAATGAAATGGCCAGCATAGTCTAAAACCCTAAAACTGATCTAAACCCAATTTAAAACCTATTGAAAATCCTTGGTGACAAAGTCATGGCCAAGAAGCCCACAACAGTCACAAAACTGTGGAAGAGACTGTAAGAAGAGTGGACTAAAATCATACCAGAGCGGCGTGAGAGACTAGATATGTCTTGTAGCCACAGATGTGCTGAAGTCTTTCAAAGCAAAGGCCTGTACATTTCCTATTGATTACTGACTGTTGCAATCTTCAGAAAATTTAGTTGTAATCTTTCTCTGTGCTACAGTCATTGCTGTTCTCTAATTATGATCATCACATTTTTCACAAAATAAAGGTTTTATGTTGATATACTTTGGTTATTTTGTAAAACACTGTTCTAGTGGCATGGTGTACCCCTTACAAAAAATCCTTCAAATGTTGATCAATGTAAATTACATTATTTCTGAAAAAATCAAGTGTTTTTACATTGTTCTCTAATTTTAATCTCTAGTGTATACTGTATATCACACATAGCCTATTTTCAGCTAGGCAACACGTGTATATATAGACATGTATATGTATAGATATATAAGACTACTATAAATAGCTGTCCTCTGTGTTTGTGTTCTCTGTTGTAACAGTCTAAACTAGACTGGGTCATAACACATAGCAGCAATGTTTCTGAACTGTCATGAATTGTGTGGCTTGTGACTATTTTCTCAGGGTCCTGTACTGAAACAATAGTAGCAGTTACAACACATAAGCATGCAGGAAGGCATTGTGCTACATTATCTAAGGTTTTCTACAGGTATGCCATTGGTCACTAACCCCCGCTATGACTGCATCACACTCCACACGTATCACGTGTAGAGGTGGAAGGGTAGACTAAATGGGCAAGCCTAATGTGGGAGCAGACCATCAAAATTATTTCAGGCCAGAGAAAGCTGACATCAGCTTCGTTGTCCATTCAGTCTGATCAGGACAGTTGTTTTTGCATACAGAGCATAGATTCTTATCATTGTAAAAGCAGTCAGGGACCCAGGATGTACAATAGTTCACAAGTCCCAAAAAATTCATCATACTTTCTTTAAAGAAGTAGGCTTAAAAGTTCTGATAACATCCACACTGTTGCCAGTCAATATGTGTGCATATTCGGGTATGATTAAACTCATCTTCTCCTTAGTTCATCGGTTTTGGAGCTTGTCCAGTGAGACTGCATGAGGCTAGGCACGACAGTAGGGCCAGCTTGCCCTGATCACAGGTGTTGTAGTCAGCAGCCCAGATGCGCAGGTCATTCATGTACTGTAGGACAACACAACCTCCAGGGAGGACAATAGGTGAATCAACAAACCCTTGGGGAAATTAGACCAAGTAAATTGTTTCTGAATATTAAAGTGAAAAGGGCTGTGTGACTGTGAATGAGGACCCTGAAGAAAGCACAGCACAGATAAACCATGGTGAACTGTGAGATACAGTGAAGAATCAATTATGTAATCAACACAGGTCTCCTTTTCATGCAAAAGCAGGTATTGCCTGCATGGCTGATGCTGCTTCCTGCTGACCCTGCTTCAGAAGATCTGAGCAACTGTCTGCCCCCACAGCAAAGTTTGTTAGTGTTGTCGTGTTGGGTTCTTTAATAAAACACACAAAGGACGAGACCGGGTTTTGCGTGGCTTCGCTTTACTCACATGCTGTTCAATTAAACATCCCCCGAAGTGCATCCCTATCCGACATATAGGAGTCCCCCCCCATAAGACATCCCCCTCTAGTGTCTTGCCATGTGATTACACATAGATTACACCACAAGTGTAAGTCCCTAAATTGGCTAAATGTGGTAAACTTTTGTTTTATTCATGGCTGGTGTGGGGTTGTGTGCCTGTTCAGAATGTGGCATGTTTAGTTTAGACCCTTTCGCCACTGTTAGTGATAGGGGAAGTATTTGTGGGAGATGCCAGTTAGTCACTTCTCTCATGAATGCTTAGAATGTCGTGTCCACTCTTTATTAAGACATAGAGAGCAAGATTCAGTGGTAGCTGTGGACGTACCAGGGAGAGCTAGTGCCCCCACGACTCCGGCATTAGAGCCCTCGCAGCCAGGTGAGTGGGTGACGTCTCAACACCATAGTCGGAATGCGAGGGCTAAAACTAATGTTAACACCAATGCTAGCCCACCAGAACACTACTCCTCCACTGAGTGAGGCACCTGCTAAGGAGCCCGTTTTACATATTCTGGTAGTAGGTGATTCTATCATCCAACATGTGAAATTAGCTAGCCCTTTAGGGACTCCAGCAGTTACAGTTAGTGGCAACCTTAAAATGTTACATAATAGGAGATATTTGAGGATAGCAATCCATGTAGGGGCCAATGATATCCATCTGCGGCAGTTCGAGATAACTAAACCAAAGTGATTAAATTGGCCCAGATGATGTCTGATGCCATAATTTGCTCTGGCCCCATCCCAGTGCGGCACGGCGATGAACCATAAAGCAGGCTCACAGCACTACATTGATGGATGTCCAAGTGGTGTTCCAAAAATTAAGTGGGCTTTGTAGACAATTGGAAGAAGTTCAAGGGCTGAAGATGGTGTCCACCCCACCTGGGTTGGCGCTGCCTTGCTTTCCTGCAGAATAGCCCATTGCCTGTTAGTTAGTTGGCAGAGTATTATTAGTAGCTTCTGACAAACCAGATACACAGGCTGCAGACAAAAATGCTGTCCACGATCTGCCTCGAGGCATTACCTAGATCCAACAGAATTGAAAATTGATGTTCTGTGTCTCACAGAAACTTGTATTCAATCTGGTGAGTATTTCACATTAAACAAAGCCACCCATGTGGCTTTTTAAGTACATAGACCAAGATTGTCAGGGAGAGGAGGTGGAGTATGCACCTACTGAATCTACTGAAATGAAATGCTTTATAAATTCAACAGAAACTCTGACACCTTGTTATTTTGAGATACTTTTTATTAATGTATCCAATACGGCCACAAATAAGAATGCATTTTCATTAATTAGTGTTTTAGACCACCAGGGCCTTACTCAGATTTCCTATATGAATTCAGTTACTTTGTAGCATGTTTAGGGGTGTGCAGTCATAAAGTAATAATTGTAGGAGACTTTAAAATACACTTTGAGAAGGCTGATATGCCTTCAATATTGAACCCTGTTGGTGATACACAAAATGTAACGGTCTACTCATTATTGCAATCATATTCTACACTTAATTGGGTATTAACACAGATGACTTAAATATGCTCAAACCTCAGCAATCTCTGACCATTATCTGATTTCATTTGAGTTACATCGGAGTCTTAATACCTGCTCATCCCCTCGTCATTGTCTAAAGTTCTCGACAAAATGTGCAACAAAATGTATTTAAATCTACCTTAAACTACCTTAGTTTACTCTCCATCAGATCCAGTGGAGTTAGACAGGCTAACCGACTATAATAGCGCCATTCAAACTTAAAAAGGGCATTTTAAAAAAGATCACAATCAAACTCATAATCTAAAACAACTACATAAATTAGAGCGGAAATGGCGATCAACTAAGATGGAAGTATTCGGATCAGGGTTATGTATCTGTTAGTGCTTCTTGATCTTAATCTTGAAGGTATTTGTAGGGTTGAGGTATGGTTGAGGAAAAGGGAAGTAATGCAGGGAGTGAAAAGCAGGATGTGTATGTGACAAGGTCATTAGGGCGATAAACTCCAACTGTAATTAAGCTTTGAGAGTTTACAATTTGGACATACTGCACATGTTCACATATGAAACCAATGTTCATCTCAGTATGCCTGGAAGATTCCAGTATTTTCTCTGTTAATCAGGATGATGCCCCATTTAAAACAGAATGTTTCAGATAGAGGAACCAAAAGAACAATACTATGCACTTAAATTTAAACAAAATGAGTGATAGTTATTAAGCCTGATATTTTATAGATCAAACACCTTTCAAGAAGGAAGCAATCATGCAACACGCTGGTACTACTTTTAAGTTAGAGTCCTCCATTCAGTCCACTATTATTCATGCCATTTCAGCAGGACACCTCCCCAGTTCAGTACGGAATCTTATTGTAGATAATCCTAATTGTAACCGTGTTATGACCTGGCCTAAGATGGGACTGTAACAAAAAGGTTGTGTATGATAGACTGGTGTGAGACCAACTGCAGCAGAGTGCAATGTGGCAAACGCAGAAGACAAATGTAACCAGACATGAAGATGAAGTGTGTATATATGCAGGGTGATTATATATGAATAATATATAAAAGGTGACAAGAAAGAAGTATCACACAGCAGACATCAGATAGGTCAATGCTGAAAAGGGAAAACAACAAAAAAAAGAAAACTAGCTAACTTCTCAAGGAAAGGCAACTACTGCAACAAAAATTAAATGAAAAACACCACCATGACTAACCCAAATACAGAAACAAAACCTCAAAACAAACATCAACCCACCCTACACCTGGTGCATTAAATCAGGAAATCTGTTTAATACCACCATCTATTATATACATACAAATTATATTATATATAGGTGTGTATATATATATTATATACCTGCAAAAACCTATCCCTTACTCACAGCTAAGAAGATGTAGGTACATTTGCAATGAGAATTAAGACTTCCTCCAAAAAACTAATAAAATATGTGAATAGTTGTAGAACTGGGTTTTCTAAGGAAGTCATCGATGACGCTGTTGCCATTTTACCTGTTTAGAGAGTGGGTGCACTAACCAAGAAACAATCTACTGTTAATATAACAAGAATTCCTTTGGTGCTGACTTATCCTACACATAAAAGAGTTGCTAAAATTAAACACTTGAGAATGCTTCAGGATAATGTACATCCCATTTTAATAATCCACCAATCTCCTACAGACAAAACTAAATCAAGATATAAATGACCACTCAGATTATTATCCTCTTCATACATTACTGTGGGGGTTGTCTACTGCATTACTGCAAGAGATTTAATCAGCTTTACATGTGAAGAACCAAGAAAAGGGTTGCTCATTGTTTTAAATTCACACATGCCAGTCAAAATGAAGATGCAACACCACAATCTTTCAGATATCAAAACTGATGTATACATGTGAAAATGCAGCATATGTACATCATTCCATTAAAACGTATTTTGTGCTATATGTGGTATAACAGCCTGTGTGTGTCCACCCCTCTGCCCATTTTACATGAGCATATGCAGAAATTTTGTTAATCGCATTTTTTCTTTAATTCACAATAGACACAAACTATAATATCTATTCATGCTTTTAGCATTTGCTCTGGAGTTGCAAATCACTTCAATGTTTATTGAAAGAAAGCAGAAAAGCAGCAATGGAAATGATTGAACAAGTCACCAGTTGCTATTTAGGCAGGTCAGTATCTCAATCATATGTACAGTTTCCATCAAGGAAGTTTCACCAAAATTAGAACCATTATTCAAAGCAGAGCAAATTAAATCTGCCAGACAGACATTGCAAAACAGTTTGTGTTTCTCTGGAGGTGAGTGAGGGCCCAAACACATGCTAAAATATGAAGCCTTACATTAATGTCTTTTGTATCTTTTTTATATTTATCTTCAATAACAACGCGTCTTTACTGATCTGACAGCTACAAACACAAGATAAGTGAGATCTTAAATGAACCCAATCTAATGCCCCTTGAACAAATATTAATCTTCCAGGATTTTTTTTTTAAATACATCTTTAAAAAAAACTCAGTTTAAAGTACAGAACAGGATACCAAATTTTAATATCAAGAATGGCACGTTAACTTCTACATAGAGATATCTGATGGGGACATATATTATTGATAATTGTGTAGGAGGCCTGAGATGATAAGGTATGCATGTGTTTAATAGGATCGTATGGCAGGTGGAATGGCAGCACAGTCTTCAGCATTCAGAGAATCATCAATCACAGGCCTATATTCCAGGGTGACCTGACAAACACAAATAATAAATTACACTAAAGGAACCTGAGAAGATAAAAAACTAACACAAAAGTTAGTCACAAATTATTACTCTGATAATTTGTGAACTCAAATTGTAAAAAATGGTAAATTTACCATTTTTATTCACACCATTTTTTGTTTTCACGCAGTAAAATAAAATACAAGAATACCTTTCCTGTCTTAGGACTTATATAGGAGAGCGTGTGCTTTCTCCATTGCTTGGTGAAAGGCCTCTTCTCTTGACCCTGCAGGGGTTTGGAGTAATCAAACTCATCTACACGCTCCTGTACCAAATAAACAGAAAATCATTATTAATGCTTTAATTAATTAATCATTATTAACTTTCACAGTTTATAATCGGTGCAATCAAAGAAATGCTGCAGCAGCTAGAAGATCTATGAATTCACTGATGCTCTTAAAGATGCACAGAATAACTGTCCAACCCATGATGTACACCATATAACTGTGGATTATTTTTATCTTTATTCTTTTTTTTCCCCTCAAAGTCATTACAAAAATACATCTTATGATGCAAATTCCAAGTTGGTAACCAAAGCAAACATTGACAAATTTTTGCATTAAGTTACATCAATGGACTGAGCCTTGCCTTAAAATCCTCACGAGCATGAGCCCCCCTACTTTCTTTGCGAGCTTCAGCTGCATGAATAGTCTGCACAGCATTCAACATCAGATTCTGCAGCTCAAGAGTTTCGACCAGATCAGTGTTCCAAACAATACCTGAGAAACCAAAATGAGAATTGAAACTGGATTAAGAAACTGAATCTGGATTAAGAAACATGACAATCTACAAGCATGATAAATTAATGTTAAAGCAACACCGTTCATAAAAATTATTTCTGGGATCACTTTCACAGTTTACTAAACCTTTCTTAAGTTCCTTCTGCCGAGTGTTGTGCTGTGGAACACTTTTGGCTTGACTGTACATCCCTCAACTGTACATATACTTTGCACGCGTCTTGTATTCAGTGAATTTACATAATTCAAACTTGAGAGTACGAGAGTCATATCAGATCAAACATCACCTAGATTAACAAAGTCTGCGTTGAATGTTAGGACAGCAACATCCAAGTGGAATGTTGCTACATAGGGTAATGCAGGTCTTCAAGAGTCAGCTGAATGAGATCAATAAGATCGCAGCCATAAATATGTATGCCCTGCCAGTGATCACATACAATATCCAAGATCCAATAACCAAATGCTGTAGGCCAGGCAGACGGAAAGGGAAGGTGCCTGCAAAGGTCCACTGTCCATGATGTTCAAAGGCACTATTTTATGTACTGTAATGCGGCACTATGTTGTCTGCGGGAGATCGATTAGTGAATTTTAGGAAAAATTTACAAATGAAGGCATTTGTGAGTTCATGAAAGTTTATCTGGTGTAGTTATTTTTTTATATATATAAAAAGGTATATTACCTTATTTTTTAGTTTGTGTAAGGGTACAAACAACAACTGGTGACGAGAATGGGATCAATCCATACAGTCAGCGGACAATGTAAATGGACCTCTGAACCTCGGTGAGTTAAAAGATGAAATTGAACCAAGATGGCTGGATGTGTAAGACAAATTGACAGCATTAACAGCACTGTAGAAGACTCGACTACATACATTCAAAGACTTGAGCAGTACTGCGGCGCCATGGTATTGAGTACCATGGGTGCAAAAACATACAATTTGCTGTGCAACTTGTTGGCTCCAGATAAAACAGCATCGAAAAGTTTCAAAGACATCGTGAAAACTTTGCAAAACCATCTACATCCAAAGCCACTTGCCATAGTGGAAAGGTTTAGATTTCACAATTGTAATCAGAAGACAACAGTGTCAATCGCAGAACATATGGCTAATTTGCGCAACTTAGCAAAACATTGTGAGTTTCAAGATGGACCTTACGGAGGAGACCTGACATTAGCATGCACACTGGAGAGAAAAAGACCGGACATTAGCGTGCATTGGAGACATTTATAGAAACAGCTGCAAAAGATGCTCTAGAGTTATCCTCACAGTGTGAAGTTCCAAGCGTGCCAAGTCTCTCATATTCATTAGAATTGGCTTCATTCAGTTTATTTATCTTTTTGTTCCTCACTTTGAATTTTGATTTCTCTCACTTTGGTTTGGCACATTTTCTGTACATGCCCCGGTTGTTACACAAGTTACAGTCTTTGTCTTTGAACCAGCAGTCATCCGGGCTATGTGATTTTTTCCCCCCCGCAGCGGTAACACACGGTGGTGCGCTCATTGAATCTGTTAGGAAAAACATACAAATAAAGAAGGTGTTTGTGAGAGTTCAGGAAAGTTTGCCTGGTGTACGCGTTCACCTTATTTTCTAGTTTGTGTTAAGGGTACAAACACAACACATGGCGACACAAACATCCATTAATACATCCAAGCAATGGTCCCCAAGAATGAGCTGATTAAAATGGAGGGTGCCATGGCAGGATAAGTACCTCCATGGAATGTATCACTGACAAGACAGCAGGCTGACATAAAGTAATCCTATCAATGGTTGGAAAAGGCAGGTTAAACTAAAGGACATCATAGAGTCACTAATCATTGTAGCACAATATCAAGCACTAAAGACCAGGTCGAGTGAAGCAGGTGTGTATCACACCAGGCAAGACCAAGTTTCAAACTGCAAAAAAGTCTTTGAAACAATCCTGTGCCTAGGAGCAAGATGCAAGCAGGGAAAGCATATGCTGAGATACACCAAGTTGCAGGGATCATATACAGGAGTATATGCAAGGAATATAAGCTGGACATCCTCAAATCCAAATGGGAGGGCCTGCATAGAGTGGTGAAGAACAGAAAGGTTAAGATTATGTGGGACCTCCAGATCCAGACAGATTAACAAGTATAGGTGATCCAACCGGACACTGTAATAGTGGACAAGATGGAGAAAATAGCAGTTCTAACTGATGTGGCAGTCATCTTTTTGTTTTATACAAGGGCAGTGAAGGACGTCATAGACAGTAGTTCTGAAGAGGAGAATAACACTTGTAACTGTATGTTTGGCCAGTTGTGGTTCAACAGCATGTCCCGTTTCAGGAAATGCAAATCTTGTTATACCCCATGCTTCTTCTTCCACACATTGCTGCAATTAATACAGCCCGAACTGCTTAACGTACAGATTCCGTTCAATTAATCCAGCCTGAACTGCGTAATGTAGACTCCGTTCAATTAATCCAGCCCGAACCGTGTAACGTAAAGACTCCGTTCAAACTGCAAATGGCGCCAAGCGTGGCTGCCGTGTTGCAAGCTCCTGTTTACCTTTGCAGTTTTTCATTGTTTTTGTGTTTATTTGTTACTCTTTTTGCACTAAATGTGTCTGGTCCCATCACCTACGACCGACAAACACTCCTGGAAATCAGATCAACGATCACTCACCGAAAACCGGACCCTGAGATCAACGCCGATCCCTTGTTTACTTACCTCGGTGAGGCTCCATTCATCTGGGTCGCCCGGCCACGCACCCGTTGAAGACACCGGAAAAGAGGCAAAAGAGCCGGCGTGCTCGTCAGACTCAGACGCCGTGCTCACTGGCCGCCTCTTCCCACCATACTACTGGCTAACGTGCAGTCCTTGGAAAATAAGATATGCGAACTCCAAGTACGGGTCGCCTACCAGCGAGAGATCCGGGACTGCAGAAACATGGCTATCCGAAGAGGTCCCTGACAATGCCACTGAACCCGCAGGGTTCTCTCTGCACCGCGCCGACAGAACCAAACAGCTCTCCGGGAAAAGCAAAGGAGGAGGTGTATGATTTCTGATCAACAACGCTTGGTGTGATCGGAGGAATATACACTTCATCGAGTCTTTCTGCTCACCGGATTTGAAAGATCTCATCGCGTTTTGCCAGCCGGCATGGTTGCCGCGCGAGATAATGGGTCTGTGTCTGGCCGCGGTGTACATCTGCCCGCAGGTGGACTCGGATCTTGCGCTTGGGAAGCTACACAAGGCTATCAGCAAGCTGATGACTGCGCGCCCGGAGGCTGCACTTATTGTCGCAGGGGACTTTAATCGGAATAATCTGAGAACTTTCTGCCCATCTCTATTCCAGCAAGTAGACCGGATTCTAGACCATGTTTACACGAACATCCGGAACTCTTACAAATCCCTCCCCCGACCCCTGTTCAGCAAATCAGACCACTCCTCCATCCTGCTCCTGCCCACCTATAGGCAGAGACTGAAACGGGGACTGGTCACTACCAGGGAGGTGCGCCGCTGGTCTGACCAATCAGATGCTATGCTGCAGCACTGGTTTGAGCATGTGGATTGTGAAATGTTCCGTGATTCGTCAAGCTGCGTTGACGAGTACGCTGACACTGCCTTCATACGCAAGTGTGTGGATGACGTAGTGCCCTGCAGACAAGTCTGTGTATTCCCCAACCAGAAGTCCTGGCTGAACTGTGAGGTCCGCTCCGCCCTCAGCACACGCAGCGCTGTATTCAGATCTGGAAATACGCAAGAATATAAGAAAACCAACTACGCTCTGCGTAAATCCATCAGAACAGCTAAACGGGAGTTTATGGCAGGGATTAAACACAATCACGGACTATAAAACTGCCTCTCGCACTATGCCCAGTACCAGCGCTGATCTGCCGGATGAGCTAAATCACTTCTACGCTCGTTTTGATGGCAATCTCGCTGCCCCGCTGGAGAGCACCCCGCCCACCGCTGATCCCAACCCCCCCCTCCGTCTGTGTAGCTGATGTGCGCAGAGCATTCAAACGGGTGAACCCGCGCAAGGCAGCAGGACCAGACGGCATACCCGGAAGAGTGCTAAAAGCCTAATTAGCAGGTGTTTTTGCAGACATTTAGAACACCTCACTATCTCTCTCTATCGTGCCAGCTAGCTTCAAACTAGCCACCATTGTGCCAGTTCCAAAGACAGCCAGTATTACCTGTCTAAATGACTGGCGACCTGTTGCCCTGACCTCCATCGTAAGCAAATGCTTTGAGAAGCTGGTCAGGGATATCATCTGTTCCTCTCTGCCTGCCACCCTGGACCCACTACATTTTGCATATAAGCGGAACAGATCCACCGACGATGCAATCTCGCCGACACTGCACACTGCCCTCTCCCACCTGGACAAGGAGGACACGTATGTGAGAATGCTGTTTGTAGACTATAGTTCAACATTCAACACAATCGTTCCTTCGAGGCTCGATAGCAAGCTCCGGGATCTGGGTCTGAACAGCACACTGTGCAGCTGGATCCTGAACTTCCTGATGGACCAACGGCAGGTGGTAAGGATGGGCAGTACTACATCCTCCTCTTTGACCCTCAACATCGGAGCCCCCCAGGGTTGTGTGCTCAGCCCGCTCCTGTACTCCCTGTACACCCACGACTGCACTGCCAGACACAGCTCCAACATCATCATAAAGTATGCTGACGACACAACGGTTGATCAACAGTGACGAATTGGCCTACAGAGAGGAGGTAAAAATCCTGGAAAATTGGTGCCAGGAGAATAACCTCTCTCTAAACGTAAGTAAACCAAGGAGATGATTGTGGACTTCAGGAGGCGGGAGAGAGTACACCCATCGATTTCCATCAATGGGACTGCGGTAGAGAGGGTCAGCAGCTTTAAGTTTCTCGGCGTTAACATCAGCGAGGACCTGACATGGGCAGTGCACACCACACAGATAGTGAAGAAGGCCCACCAGCGCCTCTACTTCCTCAGAAGGCTGAGGAGGTTTGGTCTGAACCCCAGCATCCTCAAAACTTTCTACACCTGCACTGTGGAAAGCATCCTGACGGACAGCATTACCACCTGGTACGGGAACTGCACAGTTCTTGAGAGGAAATCTCTACAGAGAGTAGTGCGAACAGCACAGTCCATCACTGGGGTTCAGCTCCCTAACCTTCTGGATTTATACACCAGCCGCTGCCTGAGGAAATCCAGAAGGATCATGAATGATCCCTCCCATCCTAGCCATTGTCTGTTCTCTAAGCTGCCGAGTGGTAGGAGGCTCAGAAGCTTTAAAGCCAGAACCAGTCGGCTCAGAGACAGCTTTTTCCACCATGCGACCAGGCTACTGAACCAGTAATCTCTGCTCTGGCCAGCCCACACCCCCCCATTATATGTACGAGCACCACGGTACTCCCGCACTTTACTTCACGCTGCACCCTGCACAGCTAGACGATTGGAATTTATCATACCTATCCAAGACAATACTCTGCCCCCCATGCTCCCACATAACTCCTTCTGTACCCTGCACCTACAACTACTCCAACTACTGTACCATCTTCTAACTCCACACTGTGATTACTTAGCACATCTACACAGCATTGGCTCAAAAAACATGAAATGAGCTGATCCATGAGATTTGTGATCCATTACACCCCTACTTTTCTCCTATCCAAAAGCCTGAACTAATATCTGATTTCATGCTCAAGATATTCCACCTGCTTTCTAGACTCATTTTCCACCGCATTTCATAAGGAAACTCTACCTGAATTAATCAAACCCGTTATATTCAATGAACGCCTCTCTGAACATTGTCTATGTATCTAAATCATTCAAAGTAGCCATTATAAAGCCACTCATAAAGGAAGCTAATCTTGACTACTCTCGGTTATCAAACTACAGGCCTGTCTCAAACTTCTCTTTTATTTTATTCTCAGATTACTGTAATTCTTCATGTGTGATAAGCTGTTTACCTGTCGTTAACAGCCATTTCAAAATGCTGAAGCTCCTCTATTAACCATATAAGAAAGCAAGATTTGATAATGCCTGTCCTGGCATCTCTTCACTGGCATCTAGTGAACTTCAAGATCACGTAGCTATTGTGTTAGCTAGTGTGCAATGTTGTGTGTAATTTGAGCTGTTATAAATAAGTAGACTTAATATAATATAAATAGACTTAACTTAGGATGCAATCTAGCATAATACTTTAGAAGTGTAAGTATTAATTTAGACAATGAAGATGTTTTATCAATCAGAAAATGATAGACCAGCCCGTGCTGGAAATCTGGACAGTAGGGCTGGGTGACATGACTATACACACTTTCTAACAAGGTTATTGTTTACAGAGAAACATTTATATTGTTTAAAAGATATATATTATGAGACACATATATGGGACAGAGGAAACTAAGCAAAAAAGATGCAAGTACTACACATCATTTTTCAACTGTCAGGTATCATAGGTCTTAAAAGCTTTAAAGTGCATAGTGTCAAGTGAGTACTACAAACAAAAAAATGTAGATTGACAGTACCATTTATATTTTCTTATCATAAACACTAATGAAAAACAAATTTATAATTAGATAAACAAAAGACCACACACGGGTACTGAAACTACTAGAGAGCTGCCAAGAACAGGTTAACAAAAAGGTAATTCAGGATAAGATTGTAGATCAGATTTTTGTTCTTTAGCTTAGTATTGAACAGATCCTTCTAGTGAAGTAGTATTATATCTGCATTATTACTGCTGACAAAATGTACTCAAAATGTAGCAAAACTACATAACCTCAAATATACTCTACTTGAATTAGTAAAATATATAAATTTTTTTAAAGGAGCGCCATTAAAAGAATAAAGTGGACTTTTTAATTACTCTATATCTTCATTACTGCATTAATTAAATTGTGTAAAAGTGTTACTTCCAAACAAATCAAGGAAAGATATACAAATGACTCATTGCTTGATAGTTAAAATTAGGTACACTGAAATAAGTGCAGATAACTATACTACAGACTGAGACAGATATGAACCTACATATGTAGCTACAGTAATACCACATGTAGTGATGCACATGCATCTGTTGTGCTGGTTCATATCTGTCTGAGTATAGTTATCTGCACTTATTTCAGTGTACAGCTCAGACGCTAAAGTAAAGACACACATGTAAACGTTGTCTTCAGAGCATGAGCTCTGAACATTTGTTAATTTAACAAAAACAGTGTACTTTTTCCCTACAGCATTTTATTGTTGAAAGTGCTCAAAAATCCATGTAGATTATATTTGCTTCAGCAAACAAATGTTATAAATCACTCATCTGTAAAAGCATTCTGGGACATATTATTTTTGTTATATTATCACTCAATGTATACTGAGACTGGAAAACAAGCAGTTTCCCCCCCAAAATCTAAGAAATAAAATTGCCTGATCAACACAAAAGACCAACCTCTGTCAAATGTCTTGATGTCATCCAGTGTTTGATACAAGGCATCCATCTTAACACATCCCTCTTTCAGGACCTCTCCAGTACGAAACACCGCGGCATGAGACTGCATGGTCTGGGAAGAACCAAAATTATTTTTTAGGTATTAATATAATAAACATAAGTGACTTTGACTCACTAATAATTTGACTGAATTCTTCCAATTGCTGAATGGCATATAAACAAGATACAATGTCATCATGTTTACCACATGCACAAAGGAGACAGCAGATCAAGTCAACATGCTTCTTAGTTTTCTTAGCAAGAAAAAATTAAATTCCATACTCCTTTCTGAGATTTTTAAACATCTCCCCAATGTCATACTGTGAGAAAACTCCTGCTTTCATTCTAGTCCCTCTTGCAAACAGTTTATGGCCTTTATCCCCAAGCCTACAATTAAATCAAGAATCGGGCAAGAGCGTGTAGACGTTTAAACATTTTTGAGGATATGTTGCAATATGTGTAAAATGACAACCACAGAAAGAATGTGTACCTCCCCTACTCTTAATCACATCTGTGATTTCCAATAGTGATAAGTGTGAGGTTTTGGGAAGTAGGTACAGAGTTGAGAGTGGACTTGTGGCAGTGAGTTGAAGGTTAGTTTAAGTTTGGAGAAGTCTTCTACTGTTTGCAATCTCTCTCTAATTTCCTCACTCACCCCACTTTGTTGCATCAGTGAGGAAACATACAGATAGTATTCTTTATGCTGCATTTCATATTGAATTTCAACATTTTTTCATATTGAAGTTCAACATTTTTTTGAATATCTACATGCTTTCACATGTTCCTTGAATTAATTGTTGGCTTGGGGATAATAACAAGTAAATAAACAGACAAAAACTGCCTGTAGGAGGGACTAAAATGAAAATCCTCACTTATGAAGTTTTTATTATTGAATGCCGCAAGCTCAATGTTTTGTCTTAATTGTGAATCAAGTTAGATGCACATCTCAGTTCACCAGTCAAGAGCATTTATAATGCTCCATAAACATGTTATGTATTAACCTGGAATATCCTTCACAAATAAAAGCTATTTATAAACAGACTTCCTGTGGAAATGACAAAGAATTGCAAAGCACAAAGGAGACAAATATTTTAGCATTCAACAGCACATTAGCATGTCCGCATGCCTCTTATTTTTCTCAGCAAGAGAAGAAAAATCCAAATTCCTTACTTTCAGTGTGGAATGTTGTACTGTGAGAAAACTGATAAAGTGCTTTGCAACTACTTATGGGCAATTACACATGCTTATTGCAAGCATTGTAAAATAATATATTTGTGGTGTAACATTATAAATGTATATATAATACATAAGTACTAGCTTAATAAGAAGTGTTACTGAAAATACTTACTGCTGTTTGTCTATTTTTTTGGAGGCTTCTGGAGGATGACAGTGTTAAGATGGGAAGAGAAGAAGTCCCTTCTCTCCAAGAAAAACATCAAAGACTGACATTCAGCAGGAAGCATGGGGATTGGACTGCAGAGGACTGGATTAAAGTTATTTTCTCTAATGAAGCCCCGTTCAGATTGTTTGGGACATTTGAAAAAATTATTGTCCAGAGAAGTAAAAGTGAACGCTACCATAAGTCCTGTGTCATGCTAACAGTGAAGCATCCTGAGACCATTCATGTGTGGGGTTGTTTCTAATCCAAGCGAGTGGGTTCACACAAATCACACAAAAAAGAGACTGGAGACATGTAGTACGAGTGGGCCTTGTTCCACGCCCCCATTGTCGAAGCAGCTAATCGGAGCCATGGCTGCGATTTTTGCCATCATCAGGTTTACTGAGGTTGGCGGTAAACCTGAAGGTGGACACCTCGGGTAAACAAGGTTGTCAAGATGAAGAAAGAGTTGATCAGGCATGTCTGGCTTGTGGGAACACGGTGGCTGCAGATATGCACCCAAGGACCAAGCGGATCTCAGCTTCGGTTGTTCCTGAGGCAAAAACTTGGGTGTGGGAGGAGTTTGGTGATGCCATTGAGAACAACTAACAGCTGGCATCGAGAAGGTTCTGGCAAACCATGAGGCGACTCATGAGAGGAAAGCAGTTCCCAATCAACACTGTACACAGTGAGGCTGGGGGGATGGCAACTTCAACTGCGGAGGTCATTGGGCAGTATATGGAACACTTTGAGGATCTTCACAATCCCACCAGCACCCCTTCCTCAGAGGAGGCCAGGGCATGGACATTGCGTGCAGTGCGCCTGGAATGGCACATGGAGGTGGTGGTCCCTCTTGGGGGGTTGTGTTCCAACTATTGGGGAAATCACACCGCTCAGCCTCCCTGGCATGGTCTATGCAGGGATAGGGGAAAAGAGTCTGGCTGATAGACAAATCTCAGTTACAAGAGGAGCAATCCATCCTGGTTGTGGAACACTGAAACCTGGAGAGTGTGTGGGAGTTTGTCCAACCAGTTCATGTGTGCTTCGTGGATCTGAAGAAGGGATTCGACCGCTTCTCTTGAGGGATCCTGTGGGGGGATCTCTGGGAATACAGAGTACAAGGCTCGCTGCTACAAGTCATTTAGTCCCTGTACAAACAGAGCAGGAGTTTGGTTCACATTGCCAGCTGCAAGTCAGACTGCCTTCCAGTTGGGGTTGGACTCCACCAGGGATGCCCTTTGTCACCGATTCTGTTTATGGACAGAATTTCTCGGTGCAGCCAAGAGGCTGTGGGAAGGTATGGGGGCCTCAGGATTTTGCAACTGCCATCAGGCCAGGACCTCCAGCCCTGAGCTGAAAAAGGGAGGAATCCTCTCTCCGGGTCGGTAATGAATTCCTGTCCAAAGTAGAGTTCAAATATCTCAGGATCTTGTTCAGGAAAAGATGGAGGGAGAGTTTGACAGGTGGATTGGCGTACCATCTGCAGTGCATCAGACCCTGTACTGTAGTGAAGAGGGAGCTGAGCCAAAAGGCAAAGCTCTCAATACATTTACATTTAAGACATTGAGCAGACACTTATCTAAATTGACTTACAAAAATGTGCCATGTTGTTGACTCACAGAATGCATCCAGGCCAAGTAGGATAGCGTTCAATATACATTTTGATCTAGAACACTGCTAAAATACAAGAATCCTAGTATAATCCTAATCCTAGTACAAGTTCCACTGGACAATGACAAATACAGTAACAAAGAATAACAACTAAGTGCTCGAATTCCAGTTACTCACTGGTTACGCATGGTTACAAATTTCAGTTACGCATTGGTAAAAAAAATAATAAAAGTGCAGCCTCAATGGTCATTGAAATACTCTACAAATGGATGGGTCTTTATTCTGTCTTTGAAGACCGCAAGGGATTCTGCTGTCCAGAGAGCCAGTGAAAGTTCATTCCACCATCTTGGAGCCAGGACAGAGCTCGTCTTCCATGAGACTTCAAGCTGTACTTCAAAGTACTCTATGTACGGATCAGTCTCAATGTCGGAGGGAGCTGGTCCATTTTTTGGCTTTGCAAGCAAGCATCAGGGTTTTCAAATTTTATGTGGGCAGCTACAGGAAGCTAGTGAAGGGAACGCAATTAAGTGATGTGTGTGAACTTTGGAAAGTTATAGACTTGTCTTGTTGCTGCATTCTGGATCAGTTGTAAAGGCCTGATGGCCATAGATAAAAGGCCAGCAAGTAATAAGTTGCAGTAGTCAAGCTTAGAGATGACAAGAGACTAAGAAAGAAAAGACCAAATGCTTTGTATGTTACTAAGGAGAAATCTGCAGGACCAGGTCAAGTTTGATGCAAGTTTGAGTTGAGAATGACAACACAGTAATACACAGGCTACAAGCAGCTTCAAATGGTAATATCAGTAGTTTCTCAAAAGAAAACGCGATTTCATGGTGAGCATACTGAAAGCACAGAGCCCGTGGGGAACACCAGTAGTCTCTACATGGATTGGATGTGGGTTCTTTCCATGACACCTGTTGGGACTAGCGTTCTCCGTTGATCATAGACTGCGCGCTCTCAAGAATTTTTAAGAGGAAAGAGGAATTTTTAAGTGATACCGGTCTGTAGTTTACCAGTCAATCAATGTTCTCACCCTCATCCTTTGGTTCACGAGCTCTGGGTAGTGACCGAAAGGACGAGATCACAGATACAAGCAGCCAAAACAAGCTTTCTCCACAGGGTGGCCGAACTTTCCCTTAGAGATGAGGAGCATGGCAATCCAGGAGAGGCTCAGAGTAAAGACGCTGCTCCTCCACATTGAGAGGATGCCCCCATGATGCCTTCCTAGGAAGGTATTCCAGGCATGTCCAATAGGGAAGAGACCCCAGGGAAGACCCAGGACATGTTGGAGGGATTACATCTCCAGACTGTCCTGGAAACGCCTCGGAGATGCTGGAAGAAGTGGCGGGGGAGAGGGAGGCCTGGACTCCCTACTTAGGCTGTTGCCCCCATGACCCGAACCCGGATAAACGATGGAAGATAGATGGAGCAAATTTCATTACAGTAGAAAACAGCCTCAATCCAATATGATTACAGTAAGGAAAGAATCCATCCATCATTCTCTCATTATATTGTTGAGGAGCAAAGTTTTATCCATTAAGTAGTTGATGTTTATGTGTGAGCATGGACATGTCATATTGTTAATGGCTACGATCTGCAATCATGCAGAGATGAGGAAAATTAGTGAATATTCATTAGTAGCAGGTGAACTGGCTAAAAGGAAAAGCCAAAGCATCTACCCCTAAAATTTAGTATAAAACAGGAAAAGTGGAATTCTTGGTCATGATGTTGCTTTCTTTACCAAGAAACGAAGTTTGTGTCAGGCTTTCTACCCTACTACTGAGCCCTGTTCATGCAACAGAACCTATGTATTTAGAAATGTAGTTTCTATCATATTCAAATCATCTTTAGCCATTTAATAACTTGAATTTAGTTCCGTTTGGCCATTTGTAATCGTCAGTTTCCTGTGGAGAAGGCTGACGTACCATTTAATTTGGCCTAGGCTGACTGTCATCTCAGAAATACCCTTCAAACTTCGTCAAAGGCTTCTGAACTACAGTTCTACACGGGAGCGGTTCCTGTATGGGCTGGCTAGCGATGGCATCACCGCAAGACTTAATCCATCTCATGTCTACTTCTGATGTCGATGCTGGGTCAGTATCTACACTTTAGTTTAGCCAGTCAAGTTTTCTTGGGTCTATCCTGGTTCAGGATCCACATAAATCAAGTTATTCTATAGATACAATCCTCTCTCTTTTAACCATTATTTTACGCTGAATGTATTATGTTGCTATATCCTTGTTATTTTACTCTCTTTTATAGTTCTACTTTCAATTTTACAAATATTGAAGTTTGAAGACATATTCTAGATGAAACGTCTGCTGCTACCCAAATAGTAGTGAAAGATTTTTCTGTAATGCTTCAAGCCAAGTATAAAAACAGAAAGGGTTAAATGAAGAAAACTACTCCAAACTACAAATTCACATATAGCCACACACCCCTTTTCCACCAACGAGGAATCAGAACCTTTCCAGTTCACACTTCCGAGAAGCATGGCGCCATCAAGAGTACCAGGCACGTTTGCACCAGTTTTTATTGGAACCAAGCACTCTTCAGTAGAGGGTGTGGCACAGCGTATGCAGGAGTAAACAGTAGTAACAAGTTGGCAGAGCACATAAAATTACCCGTGAGCATTTGTGCTCTTGCTACAGCGTAAAAGGCTCCATTTGACTCTACTTTTTTTTCCAGCTTATTTCCTGCTCCTTAGTGCGTGAAAACCCTGCTCTAGCCAAATCTGCCACCAGTTTGCCATATAGATTTTCTTTTCTTGACATGCGCCCACATCACACTGAAGAACATGCTATTCCTTGGTTCCAGCTGGGAAAGAACCTTTACAGTTCTGGAACCTGTTTATTTTGGTTGAAACACAGAATTGGTTCCAAATTAGGTTTGCGCATCAGAACGGTTCTGGCTCCTTGCACTTCAGAATCCATCAAACCAAAATTACCTATTGTGAATAAACTTTGGATTAACAATTATGCTGTAAAGGTTTCTGCAGCACAATTCCTGCAGCCCCCAGTTTAACTTACAATCCGTCCATTCAACATTATGCCAAAACCCTCTTGACCCACAATTTTTTTCTAGTATGTATTTGTATTTTAAATCTTAACTTGAAAACAAAACTACTATACCTTTTGCATATTTAACCTGATCTCAGAGGTCCTGGTATTACCATTAGCAAAGCGTATTTTATCCAGATTACCAACAGATTCTTCTCCTGCATTGGCTTTCAGAGGTGCAACCTTCTCTCCTATACAAAAAAGCAACAAAACATTTAAGTCTCATGGTTTGGCTATCAAACTACCACAATCAAACTCTATGGAATTCACCATTTTCCAACCATTCAGAAGTTCAGAAAATGTTAAAGTAATCAAGTAATATTTTGAAATTAGGAGCATCAACAAAACGTATGTGGTTACCTGGAGTATTGTTCTCTGCAATAGTGAGGGCACAAGCACGTCCAAACACCACCAAATCCAGCAATGAGTTGGCTCCCAGTCGGTTGGCACCATGCACAGAGGCACAGCCAGCTTCACCGCAGGCATACAACCCTGGCACTACTTTATCTTCACCATTTTTGTAAGTGATAACCTATACAAAAATTAACAAAACCTTGCAAGGTACGACTAATACAGATTTCCATAGATTTGCATCATAATTTTATGCTGAATTAAAAGAGATGACTGATCTGAAAATAACAACATAGTAAGTAACATTTTTAATGGCAAAAACAACAAAAGAAGTTTTGTAATACCTGCCCTTTATAGTTGGTGGGGATGCCACCCATGTTGTAGTGGACTGTGGGTAAGACTGGGATGGGCTCTTTGGTGACATCCACGCCAGCAAATATCATTGCTGTTTCTGAGATTCCAGGGAGACGAGTAGCCAATTGCTGGGGTGGAAGGTGGTGGAGCTGTAGGTAGACATGGTCTTTCTCTGGCCCAACACCTCTGAGCAAGAAAATGCAGCAAAATTAGTTGTCATTAGTTCATTAGATACAGACATTGTATGTAAAGCTTTTGTTCCTCTGGCAAACCTGTCAGGAATGCACAAACTAAGACATCCAGCATCTTTAGTTTATGTAAATGAGAAGCAGAACTGAGCTCCATGCAATGAACTCATGAAGTGTAAATATTTTAAATACCATCATGAAACCCATTTAACATCCAAGAAAAGAAATTACGCTTGTAGATATGACTTAAAGTGACACACCAACTCTCTCCCGCTGTAATGGCCCACAGTTACACATCCACTCTCTCCTGCTGTAATGGCCTACAGTTACACATCCACCTAACCTGCCCAGATTCTATTCGTGCCCTTGAATTTTTGGGGGGGTGTTGTGTGTGTACATAATTCTATGACGCAACATCCTCGTATCCTTCTTCAAATGTTTAGTCATACAAGTAATAATTTTTTGTCCTTCCCACTATTGTATGTGTTTCAAATTTCTCAAACAGGTGATGCCTCAGACTTACTGAAATTATACATCCAAAAATTATACATCATTTCAAAGCCTTTTTGGCCAAGTTTGACTATGCAGACAAATCTGTCACCATGTAGTCTGCAGAACAACTTTATATTAATATTCATTCATTCATGTTCATTTAGTTTATTTTTATTGATAACATTATAGTGGATTAAAATCCAAAATGTTCAGACCCCTTGTTGCGTACTATTGTGCTTGAAATCGATTTTGAATGGATACAACTTAAATTTTTACCTGTAAATTTGGAAAATATTCAAAAACAAATCTCATTCACAAAAATGTACCCTTAACTGCACTGCAAATTGAGATCATGTGTAACCCATTTGCTTTAAATATCCTTGCAATTTTGAACTAAATGGACATAATTTGGAAAGGCACACAATTAACACTTTCATTGCCAGGGCAATCCAAAGTTGAAAATAAATGGAACACACTCATATAAGACTGTGGACATAATACAAATGTTTTGGCCCTTAAGCCTTCATCAAGCTGGTATAACCCACTTACATACTGTATTTAAGGAGATTATACCAACTTGTCATGCTTGATGACACAACAAGAAATAAGTAACAATGAAAAGATGTCCAGTAGATGTGGCTTCACAGTCAAATTAGAGTATGTGGCCTCAGTTCTGAAATGGAAGAAGCTCGTCACAACCATGAACCTAGAGTTAACTATCTGGCAAAACTGGGACAATAAGGACCTTGGTCAGCATGGGTCCACTTTGAGTATGCTAAATGGCATGTAAAGCACTAAGATATAAAAAAAAAAAAAAAAAGTACTCTTTGTACAGAATATCAAGCACTGTGTTCGGCAAAAACTGGCACTGCACATCAATACTCTGCAAATGCTGAAACAGTGTTAACAGCATAATGCTATGGGATGCTTCTCAGTGGGAAGGGAGACCAGTAACAGCTGAGAGAAGGATGAACTCAGCCAAACACAGGTGCATCCTTGAAGAAAATTCCCTCCAAATCAAATGCAAACTCTGACTGTAGCCACAGTTAAACCTTTCAACATGAAAAGGAAACTAAGCATTCAGCCAAAACACATGTCCTTGCCTTTATTTGTGCAAATGACCAGACTCAGGGTCTATTTATAACTTGCATTAGTGTGTATTTTAGGTAACTGGATCACATTAATTTGGCCACATAAGTCAGGTGTAAAACAAACCTGGTATTGTGATCCGATTACAATCAGATAAACCACATTCATAAATGATCAGATACTGATCTTGACTACATCTAATAGTGGAATGGAATGTTTCATTAGCCACATCCTACTACATAAACAAACCCAGCTTTTTTTTTGTTTCTACTGCCCATTTCCTATGACAAGCACCCTCTACAGTTGCAGCATCTCTCGCTGACAGGTCTTGATGTAGACAGGTAGACAGGTCTCAATGATATGAACCTGAACACATACAATCAGAGAGTGCTGGCTAAAACGTAACTTTGCATCATCTGTAGTGGAACCTGCTCATATATCCATGGCTTGAAATTAACAAATGGTAAAATGAGCTTTTTGATTTGTAAAATGTACGGTGCTGTGCTATCTTAATGAAAAAGGTCCATCACAAACGCACAAAGCTATTGCAGGTAAACTTAGTACTGGATGAGTCCACAGACAAAAATAAAATAGCAAGTCATTACTTACATAAAGTACATAGATGATGACAAGACTAAAACAAAGATTGCAGATGGAAAAACAGGTGAAGCAGCTGCTGACTAAAAAGAATTTAGATGGGAAAGAACTTGCAGCAGTTTGTATTGCTGGTGCTACCATTATGACAGTTTCTACTGTTGGTGCTACTGTAATGACAGGATGACACCATGATGATGTTATAAAACTCAGAAAGGAATTTAACACATTTGTTAGGGGTACACTGACTCATCATCTTGCTCTTGTTGCTAGTGATTCTGCTGTGAGAATTACTTTGAGTGTGAAAAATTGTACATGAACACATACTGATGTGTAAATATGCAAAGTACATCTATTTAACATCAAATCCACAAATGTGGCAAGGGGGTTCTGCATACTTTCTAAACCCACTGTGTGTGTAGTGATGCTAATAAATATACTCAATAACACATGCACCTGGATACATGCATACAGCACATGTTTTCTGACCGACTGTTTTCAAAATGAGTAAAATCACCTATTTTATATTCTAGATTTGTTGTACAAGAGAAAAGGTATTAAGAAAAAAAAAAGAGTGTAAAAAGTCATACCGCCCCTCACGGATTTCAATAGTCATGGAGCGTGAAACCACATCTCTTGAGGCTAAATCTTTAGCGTTGGGAGCATAGCGCTCCATAAATCTTTCGCCTTCACTGTTGATTAAGATTCCACCTTCACCACGGCAACCCTCTGTTATCAGGCAACCAGCTCCATAGATACCTAGAAGGTGTATATAATTAAAAAGTAATATTATTAACAGAAGCAAAATTAATAATACATTAGTGATGGTTAATATTATTAATAATGATAATAATATAAACTGTTTTAAAATGTTTGACCTGTGGGGTGAAACTGGACGAACTCAAGATCCTGACATGGCAGACCAGCACGGGTTACCATAGCACTACCATCTCCAGTGCTAGTGTGTGCTGATGTGCAGCTGAAGTATGCACGCCCATAACCACTGCAGGGACATTCATGTTTGGTATACGTTATAATGCCTGTATACAAAATGTGCTTGCTTGTTTGTTTGTTTACAGAAGTCAGTGTTAACTTGCATTTAACAAATACATTTTTTTAGAACAGTAATCATTTCTGTTGTGAGTAGGGATGTCCCGATCCGATCTCAAAGATCGGAATCGGGCCGATCACGACATTTTTTAACTGATCGGTATCGGCTTTTCTGAACACAAACCTAAGCCCGATCTTTGTCGTAAAACAAAGGAGTCGTAAAACGAGAGCAGAGCTTGTATCAGAACGTGATTATAATGTCTCCTGTGTGGAATTACTTCAAATTAGAAAGCAATACGAGTCCAACAGCTACAAATTTAATACGGCACCTTAAAAAATAAACATTTAACAGAATACAGTGAGTTCGTTCAGACAACTCAGTTAAAGGCTGTACCTAAGCAATCTACG